>JAIPRM010001759.1:0-19977 GCA_025469315.1 Stegophylla sp. TES_Ste_2020
TATACGAAAAAGTGTTTACAGAGCGGAAAAAAAAAAAAAAAAATAAACATCATTGTAAAAACATAAGCTTCTTCACTAACGTTCAGAATCTAAAATTATCATTTAAATGAACATTATTTTATTATGTATTACAAATCCATTAAAATTTTATCACAAAATCGTGATTCAAATGCAACAATAAAGAATATAATTAAATTAACTATTATTATTTATTTAGTACTTTTAAAAATATAAAATTTGCATATTCAAATAATCTGTTATTATAGTTTGTTACACTTTTGTTGTCCCAAAGTTATATTACAAGTTGTAATTACTTGTTATAATTCGTAGTTTCGATACATTTAATAAGTATGATCATTGATTATAAATTTATATAATCAATGGTATGATAAATGTCATTATAGAAGTAATTTTCTAAAATAACCGTGTCATAACATCGTTATTTTATTTCATTATTATTTCAGTGCCTAGTGTTTAAAAAAAAACGATGTGTGTTTATGAGTTCAAGCATTCTAATAATTCAGAATCATTGGTGTAGGCTTCAAATCGAACTGTTTCAAACTCGTGCCAAAATAACACCTAAACACTCACTAATTAACCCCCTGCAAAAGCTTTTCGCACACAGCCCTGATATTTAACCCCTGTGTATGTTACTAATGAATTTACGAAAAAAATATTTGATTTTAAACAGGTATACCAGTTAAAAATAAATGTCTTAAAATATTTGATTTTTTTTTGATAGTAATTAAATAGCTTTGCAAGTGAAATAACATAAATTTGTCTCTGAGTAGATATATGAGTTTAATTTTATACTCACCAAAATATTTTTATGTGAATGCGTAAAGCGTATTAGCATTATATAATAAATAATTAATCGCAACGTGTTGCAGGTTTCCAACGTGTTGACTCCGATCAACATTAACTTTGGCGTACTCGGCTCGTTCCTAGTGATACTGTTCTCTGACTATCTCAGATACAAGCCTGTCATGATGTTCTGCTGTTTAATGGGTGTGACGGCGTATGTGTGTCTGATTAATTCGTCTGCCACGTATATCCTAATGGTACTTAGTAATAATAACAATAAACGAGTTTACTTTCTTAATTATTATTTGATTAATTTATTGTATATTAGTTTTGACACGTTTCTTGTGTAATAATTACATTGTAATAAGGACTTGAATTTTAAGGACCACTTGAAAATTCTCCGGGGGGGAGGGGGAGCCCTGATTCTTACACAATTCTGATTTCTGAGAGTTCCATACATGTTCCCTTATTGTTTCTATACCCAGAAGACCAATGAACAGAAAAAACCGCATATTTTATTGGTTTATTATGTAATATTAAAAAATAACACACGCTTTATTTTTACGCGTATGTTATTTTAAATTAATGATAATATTTGAAAATAGCTCACAATTCGAGCCGGTGGAGATGGCTGTAGTCCATATTGAATGAACTCTTTTGAGTAAGGAAGATTTTATAAATGAGGAATGAATAAACTACTCCTTATAAGGACCAAAATGTCTTATCTGCCTGTATAAAATAAATATACGTCATACAAGTGATATGATTAATTTTTTTTTTTTACTAAAATGCTGTTGATTAAATTACGATTCGGTAAAAATACTGTAGTTTAGTAAAAATCGGAAAACAAAAAGTTCTGATAAAACATTTGTGGGCTAAAATATTTTTCGTACTTTTCATTAAAGTCGCTTTGAGCGGACTTTTTTTGAGCGATATCAAAGGACCTATCCCCCTTTCACTTAAACTCTTTAATATTATAGTCGAGTGTTAATTATGTGCGTGTGCGTTCATCAGGTGGCCCAGATTTGTCTGTCGCTGTTGAAGTGTGTCGACACGTCGTACTACGGTTATTTATTCGCCGTGATCAGAGACAAAGAACACTATCAGATAGCCACAGGGTATGCAACGGCCGGCGCGATGAGCGGAATGTGCGCTTCCGGTCTCTTGGGTCAGCTGGTGGTCTACTTCAACAGCGGCGATTACAACACACTTCCTTACTACAGTCTCGGCGGTACGGTATCAAAGCATATTATTATTATATAATTAAAATAATGCAGACGCGTGCGTGTTTGCTGTTATCGTATCTCACTCGGCTATAATATGATGCTTCGATGCATTCGAATTAATTTTTTACCCTACTGCTGAAGAGAGGGTAATGTAATGTGTTTAGGTGTAATGTATGTATGTATATATGTATTCTGGTACTGCTTAAACTAATGAACTGATTTCAACAAAATATGAGACTATCAATAACAATCTTAAACCAAACAACTACCCCCTCCCCCCCTCAAAAAAAAAAGACTACAATTTTTGTTTGATTTTGAAGATTTTCGTTTCTTACAGCATAATTTTTTCGGGAGTCGACTTTTTGTTATTCTGTTAAATGGTTATTATATTTTATAGTCCCAGTTGAGTTAACACAACATTTAAAATCGCGTGTTTAAATATTAAGCCCTTACTTTAAAATAAAAAAATATAAATGGGTTTTAAAAAATATTGGCCGGAACACGTTTTGGTATTTCAACTCAAAATGAACACTTGAGTGCAACAAATGAATACAACGTTTTAACTTTACCTAAAACACGTTCCACGATAATAGGTTAACCGTTTAAAGTCGAACGTAAATATGGATCTTTTCCATTTTATATAATATGTACACTTGGAACTATACCACGTTCATGTACAAATTTGTACTATAAGTTATGTACAAAGAGCTTATTTCACAAACTCACTCGTCATAGACTCACTAAGTATACTCACTCATTATACCTCTTGATAGTAACACGTATACTGTGTAAATGCATTTTATTGAATTTTTAATTTGACTAAATTGTATGTGTACTCACTTACTTACGATATGTTCGTTTTAGGCGTGGCATTTGCTTCCATATGGGTGTGCTTCTTGCCGGCTGTTGAGCGCAAAAAAACCTCACTTGTGGAATACGATGCTGCTGCAGCAATGGTGAAGGCGAACGTATTCTCGAAAACGGTCATCCACGACCCCAAAATTCCTAAATATTCAATAAAAACCTTTGTTCCAGAAAAAGTAAACACTCGATTAATCACTGTTGCCTCACTTTCAGTCTTATTTTACATACAGTTCAATTCATTCTTGTTTATCAGCGCAAATAAGAATTTTTTATAATGGGATTTTATAATATTATCATTGTTTTCAACACCCTTCAAATCTTGCACATATATTCGCATGGTGGGTTTATTAGAATGTTTCAAAAGATTTCAGTTTCAAGAACTTTCCTGTCACGCATACGTATGGTTCCATTTATTCGTAAATTAATGAGATTAATATTTGTGTTTATTTGAAAGAGTGAATGAAAAATGTATTTTTATTAATCGTAACTGTCCAATGCCATAATAGTTTTAAATCGGAAAGACAACAAATGTCACTCTTATAATGGACTAATTTTAAGTAAATTAATATACTACCTCAAAGTTTCTTGAAATTTGTGTTACATTTATAATCTAAAATTATGACAGTTCTACAACTTTGCCCACTTTCACATATTCTCCTATTGTTTTCCTATATATAATTTTTAATTTATTGTATTACAACATATCTGTATGAAAAGATAGATAAGTAACTCAGTAAACAAATTCAATGTTTTAATTTATAATTACAATATAAAAATATATTTGTTATTATCAAGTTTATTATCAAGTCACCGATTTCAATGAAATGACTACGTGAGCAGTACCTTATACTGTTGTAAATCACATCTTACCAACATACTGATGACATACGTTTCTTAATTACGATTTGTTTTATCGTTCAGGTCAGCTCGATGACGGTGGCGAAAAATCTGATCAAACGTGTCTACGGTGACATTACATATTTGTACACGGATCGCTCAGTTTTACAATGGTCTTGTTGGCACATATTAAGCACGTCTGCAATAATTCAGGTAATAACCTTTGGATTTTATATAATATTATTGTCACTTCCGTTGAATCACAGGGATGCAAAACCGAATAAAACTTTCAGAAGTGTCGAATTTCATTTACTATTAAATTTTACTTGTGTACGTATAAAATTGGTTAAAATTAGCATTTATTATAAATTTTTACTACGCGATGGTAAGGCAAAAAAAGGCTGTTTTTTTAAGAAGTCTGGAAGTTTGAGAACGTTTTGACTGTTGGTTTAATGCTATTTATTTTTGTTTCGTGTTTTCATTGAATTGTAATGTAACGTTTAAAAAATACTCTGATTTTTGAAGTAAATTCCAATTTAAGGAAACAACAATTAAAACTATTTAAATAAACAATTATAATAATAGACAAGCAAAAAACTTAAGTTGTATTAAACACAAATCTGAATAAAAGTTGTTGTCGGGTGGTTTTCATAGTTCTTCCTTCTTACTACAGTGATTATTATCTTATAAATAATCAAACTATACGACTTTTATTCGGATTTTTGTATTTTACTAAGTAATTTTTTTTTTTTTGCTTGTTTATTATTATAACTATTTATTTAAATACCTTTAATTGTTGTTTCTTTAAAATAAAACCAAACTGTCATGTGCATAAGTATAGTTTCTTGACTTAAAAACATTGTTTACTTAGGTACACTAGTTTTATAAAAACGTAAGTTAAATTCATAAAAATTGAAATTTGCCTCTATTGAAAGGAAAAGCGACATATGAAGGTTTAAAAAATTTCATGCATAGAGTTATTGTTTTTCATGGGTTGTCAACTTTCGATTTTATTTTGATTTTGTTTTATTTTTCAGATAAATTTGTATATAGATATTTTGTTCACGTACATCGCGGACGTGACAAACGACAAAAAAATGCTGCTAAATGGTCTAGTCGACTCTCTTGCCACCCTTTCTGGTGAGTTAATTATTATATTTAGTCAGGGAAAAAAAGCATCGAATTGATGTCATACAAAATGTATTATTTGTGACTATACTATATTTGTACGCAAAGTTTTCATGTATCCAACAAATGCATTGGAACAGAAATTATTCAACAATATATTATATGCGGAGGGGGGAGGCTCAAATTGTTTGATATGCGACACCGGACTTAATGAGACAATTATAATACGTATTGTTATGTATACAGTATAATATAACAAACTTATTATAGTTTTGTATGTGTCATTGTGCGTTTTCAGAGTAGTTTTAATCATTTAAATGTATTTTCCCATCAGTCTATTCGACATAAATAATACTAATTTCACATTAGACCATATATTTCTCTTTGATCCTTTCGATAATTTAATCAAAAAGTAAATTTTTTTAAAAAATGTTATTTCTGAGTATTGACACAATTTTCCATTCACGCTATGACTTTTTTTTTTTTAATTTACTGTAATAATAACAAATTTAGGTGAAAGCTCATCGCCTAGATTTGAACCTATTATGTATCTGACACCGACTTTTTTGGATTTCATTCCATCAGGTTTATTTTAAATTAAAATACATATACATTTTAGAAATGCACCTAATGATAATAAATAGTGTTTATGTATAAATGAACTCAAACTGTTCAAAATAAATAATACACAAAGTTAGAAAGTGTTCTATTATTACTTCAGTTTAAAAACCTGGTTAAGAGCTACCATGTCTCAAAATAATTTATGTAATACGGTTTTGCTAAATATACACCTTATGAGAATAATAATTATTGGAATAAAAATACAAATTGAATCCTTTGTGACTAGAAAAAACAGAAATCAAGATTTTTTGATTTACCTAATATTATTTGTTAATACATAGAATGTATTTATGTGTATTAACAAATATATACATATTACATACATTATAATCTGGTCCCGAAATAAGCTTGTTAAATGTTTATAGAGCCTGTGGTCGTAATCCTCCTTACCCCTCCCCACCCACCAATACTTGAATTATGTCTTCTAATACAGCATATTTATTATTGTTATTTTCAATATATTTACAGCGGCTATTTGTACCTACAACATCGGCAAAATTAATGTGGATTGGACGAGTTACGGTGATGCGTTTTTGACTTTAAGTGGTCTCACACTTGGATTGTTCATGTGCCTTTGTAATTATTTGAAACAGATAATAATTGTGTACATCTTGTATATTTGTTTCCAAATGCTGGTGCAGTCTGTGTTAGTGATAGTTATGTGAGTACATTTATATACACATATACATTTATAAGTATATCCATTATATGAGATCATATTATTACCTATTTGATTATCTTGAGAAAATGTAAAAATTTCTGGTAAAAAAGTGTATACCTACCTGAAATAAAATAGTGAAAAATTGGTGATAATAAATATTTCATTGGAGTGTTTCATAAAAACTAGTGTACTATCAAATCTAACATTCCTAATTATAAGTCATGAGTAAACATTTTTTCTTGAATTCCCAAATTTTAGTTTTATAAATCATATCTTAAATAATACATAAAAAATTCTTATTCATGCATTATAAGGGTTAAAATTACATAATAATACAATCAAAATAATCGAAATTCATTAAATGATATGTGTCGAATTATGTTTTAATATTCAGTACGTGACTCAATTTTTTTGTTCAATAAAATTAAATAGTGAAGATACAAAATAAGTAAATCTGAACATACTTCACACCATGGATATTCTCGCTTCTCGGGTTGAACTTGGTGGGTGTGTTTAATTTTAAAGAAACCATAAATCATTTCTTCAATTAAACGATTTTGAATAAAAGTTTCAGTTTATACAAAATAATTTTATTTGAAAGTTACTTATATATTATTAAAAAAAAAAAAAAAATTTACTGCGCCAGTTTTATATCTCATTATATTAACTAACAAAAAAAAAAAAAAATTGATGTGGAAAAGTGCTTGAAAAAAAATTTCATTTTTTGAATCAACATTTTAGATACTGAGTTGAGCAAAGAATCTAGTGTTTTTACTATGATGTTTATTTTTATTTTTTTTATGTGTACACGTTTTTATAAAGAAATACTTGTCCAAAAGTTTCAACGAGCAACTTTTTTCACTCAGATTTTTTCCCAAGAAGGTACAAAATAGTTTAGAAACACCTGCTCATACTGTTACAATTAATCTGATTACAGTAGTTATTACTAATGTCAAATCAACAACGTGACTTCATTACTTGTTTTAATCATTTCAGATCGCAAATTGGCATACATGTGAAAAACGACTGCTACACCCTGGTACTGGGATTCAACTCGTTTTTGGGCATGGGTCTGGGCATGTGTTCGTCTATAGTACTCACATGCATCGGTACATCCATACCTGAACACGTAAGCTCTATTTATATATACAAAAAATGCATATTTTTACTGTAAAATCAAGGAGCAAATTCAAATTATTCAAGTATTGCAGTTCTCTAAAATAATATTTGTCAGTTTTACAACAAAAAAAACCAACTTGGAAAATGTTGAAAATTAAAGCTGTGAAAGTTTTTTTTTTACAAAGCGCTCATACATAACTAATTGATGATGTTTTGCTCTGCCAATCCTTTAATCCAAAAATAACTGCATGTTTTCTTTCTCCTTAACTCCTTGACTAAACTTAAGAGAAGCTGTTTTTATTATATTTATGACTATAGACAATTTCAAATCCTCAAGTCCCCTATGCACCAGATTGCAACTGAGATTGATTTAAGTAAACAAATTCGATTCGTTATTGTTATTTGCAATCATAATTACAATTATTATTCTCAAGAAATCAAAAAATAAATCTGCTCTAACATGGTCAATTTTTCTCAATTATTTACAATTCAAAAATAATAGCCCTCCCATTTAACTCATTCAGTAATGTAAGTCCATGGTTAATATAGATAATAATATCGGCCGACGTTGTGATGTTTCAGTTTCTAGTATACGGCGGCACGTACGTGGCCCTTGGAATTGGTTACGCGTGCACTGCGTGTTTCAAGTTTCAGGCGGCCGTGAAACACTTCAACCGGTTGCCGTGATGATGACAGGGACTGGTGACATGATCTCAAACACTCGGCCGGTCTTCGTTTCTCCTTAAGATGACATCGCATTGACGCGAAACGGTTCGGCGACGACACTATATACGGTTATTGTACCTATACTGTAAATACATTTATTTACAAACGAAAGTTGTAATTAATATTGTGTTTTACGTATTTACTTATTAAACATGTTAATAATATTAATAATATATTAATATTTAAATGTTCCTAAACATTTTATGATTTTTCAAAAACTTTGTTTGTAATTTTGAATTTTGTGTAATCGAATAAAATAATAATATGTATACTTAAAGTTTTTCATAATGTTGATATGAATTAATTTATCATTTATTAACTCGATAAATTAATTGCACAGTAAATGTATGTTACATGCTAAGTCTGCTCGGAGTACGTGCGCAATTCATATCAACGAAATCAGGGGTGAACGTAGAAAAAAATCGTGAAGGGGAAAGGGGGTTAAATAATAATAATAACTAATACTGTTAATTTTTTTAATAAATATTTTGTTCATTTAATGTTTTCTTTTTTTATTTTTTAATTGACTTCTAAAATGATTTTCTGGGGGAAGCAGGTTGAACCCTCAACCCCCCTTACTTTCGTCACTGGATGAGATTATTAAGAAACTTGTATATATTACATGCTTAATAATAACGTGGTAAATAATCACATTAGTAAAAATAATATAACTTCCCTCCGAAAACGCTATTATTACAAGGGAGGTAATTATTATTTACACACGTGCGCCCCCGTAGGCACAGGTTTCTTCCCGTGTGTAAAAGTTTGCACTGAGCTATTGATTTTTTACAAAAACGCGCGCACATACACTTGGGAAAATAGAAAATTCATATACGCGTGGTCGATATATATATTATAGTGGTGGAATAGTATGACTTGTAGTGCAGCAATTCTCAAACTGAACAAATCATGTTTGTACGAGAGCTTAAAACTACTTCGAAAGCCATGGCAAATTCAAGAAATTTAAAACTAATGTGTATCTTGGTGTATTTTGAGTAATTATAATATTTTCGAACGACATTCTACCTTAGGAGCTTCGATATTATTTTGATTTTTTATAAAATAGTTAAATAAATAATTAGAGGTCTCTTTCATTTTGATATTTGAAACGACGAAAATTTGTAAAAAAAAAAACATAATTTTCTGTGAAATTGAGAAGAAATATTGTAATAATACTACCCACAGTCACAAGTTGATTCTTGTCTAAATTTGACCACGAATAATTTATTTCCTTGATTCCAATGAACTAGCATGAAAAGAATTTATCACTTATCAAACAATAATGATCATTCTATGCTTATACTGGTGTTGACCATAAACATGTGACTAAATTGTATTTCCATGATAAGTGTACTATTTCACACTTATAAATTATGATGTTATGACTTATAAATAAAACTAAAAATACATTTTTACAATTACAAATAATAAAAATAATTAGGTATTATAGATTTATTTTTTGTTAGTTATATTTAAGCATATTATAACATGTTAAATAACACAAGACAAAAATCTATAATAACTATTTGTTATTTTTATTTGTAAAAATGTATTTTAGGTTTATTTATAAGTTATTACATCACAAATTACACTAATCATAATTTATAAGTGTGAAATAGTATACTTATCATGGAAATACAACTTGGTCACACATGTCAACATGAGAATAAGTATAGAATAATCATTATTGTTTGATAAGTGATAAATTATTTTCATTTTAGTCCATTGAAATCATAGAAAATATATGTATAAGAAATTTCACTAAACTATGACAGTATAGAAAAAAATTCTAAAGGGGGGGGCACGTACCCCTTGGCTATGGCATTGGTAATCGGTTGTTACTAGAACTATTAATTTGTGTGATCAGGAATCGATTTGGATTATAAAACTGGGTTTGAAATAAGAGGTAATCATTTTCAGATTTAAGGTTTTCGGTTCGAAAATTATCTATGTTTTATCGGTTTTTATTTTAGCCTACACTTCTACAAATTGCATCTACTTTCTTCTGCATTATATTTATAAATTTTAATGTTATTCATGTAGAATAGCAACATCATCATCTTTTTCGAAATTATAACAAAATAACCAATACTTATTGGTTTCTTTATTCTAAAAAACAATAAATTTAATATTACAAATTAATTTTTATAAATTAAAGCCTCGATGGAACTTATTGCTTTATCTGTATGTTTTCGCACATGTATAATAGCTAATATCATTATTATTCATAAATAAATGTGAATTTTTATTTTTTTATAATTTTGTTTGTCTGAGATTCCAAAACACTTTGATCTCCTTCTCTCTTGATCTTGATAAAACCGCCTTTATTACAAATGGCATCATTTGATGACGTCCCTTCTACAGACGTCGAGTATGATGACATGGTGTTCTTGTTCTGCTCTGTTCTTTCTTCCTGCAGATTAGCTTCATGATTTTGGGCCACATTGTCGTCACGTGTTTCTCTTACCGCCGAGTAATTTTCTGTCACGTCAATCAAAGCTCTAAGTTGTTCTTCAGTTTTTAAATTATCAACGGTGTCAGCCGAAAGTGATGAAGTCGTAAGACCGACTTTTGCCGTTACACCGAACATTGCCTCATATGGACTACACTTAATGCCTTCGTGATAAGTTCTATTCATCTTAAACTGAACGAACTTCAGGCCCACTTCAGACCACCTCGAAGTTTGGTTTACTTCCGTCCAAGTTTTCAACACGTCTTGTACACACTGACTAACAGATCCCTGTGACTGACTGTGTATTGGTTCACCGTGGACCATTTTCAAGTCGTTCCACATTGCGTTGAGTTCTTCGAGAACCTGGTTACAGAACTCTCGGCCGTTGTCGTCGCTCTGGAGAACACTCGGAGCTCCTAAAATCGTGAAAACGTCGAGAAGTGCACGAGCTACTTCTTTGACTCGTTTGCTCTTCAAAGGGCGTAACTGTACGAACATTGTGCGCAGGTCTTGGTACACGAAAATGAATTCATAATCAGAGTCCGAGTGATCGTGCATGTCAATCAAATCCACTTGGCACCTGGAGTCTATCTCCTCGGAAAGTGGCCGAATCACGTCGTGTTCTTTTTTCGACGTTTTCAATTTTTTCTGGCACGGTTCACACAACCTCAAGTACAGCGTCACCTGTTCTTGAGTGATGTTTTTGTAGATGTTCTGCACGTGCTTCAGAATTTTCGTTCTTCCCCCGTGTCCCGTAGCTAAATGCGTCTGGTGAATGATGTCGAAAATTTCTCCCGTGTGCACGTAGAATCGGATCGACGATGACGTATCGGTCACCGGGCATATTAACTTCTCACAGTCGCCGTATTTAAAAATGTCGTACCTATATTATAATATAGGAATTTAAAATCCCGTAAAATCAATTTGTTATAGAAAAAAAAAAACAGTAAACATTTCGTGAAATAATCATGGGTGTTCTCACAGGGGGGGGATATGGGGGATAGATCCCCTCTCAAGATGAATTTTTTTAGATTCTGAGCAAAGCGAAAAATCTTATAATTTTACAATGATGTTTATTTTTTTCTTTTCTTTTTCTCTTTCTGTAAACACGTTTTCGTATAGAAATATACTTGTCCAAAAATTTCGGTCAGTAACTCCTATAGATCTGAAATCATACTCAAATGGTACTTTATAGAGATGATTTTAAAAATTTCTCAATACTTTTTCCAAAATCGTGGAAAATCTGTCAAAAAATGGCAAAATATGCAATTATCGAAATTTTCGTAAAATTGAAAATTACTTTTTAACATAACTTCAAAAATAATGCAGCAAGAAACTTAAAACCTTCACCAACCATAAAAATAGTAACAAAAATTTTCCTTCAAAATTTCAAAAACATTTAATCAATTTGAGTTAAGCACAGCATTTGAAAATTTTGGAAATTTATCCTGTCTATTGATCTTGAAGATGTACTTGATTCAACTGATAAGAATTCAGAAAAATCGACAGTTTAATTTGGATTCGTCATTATAAAATGTTAACAATTTTAATAAAAATTACAATAAATATGACTTGATGATATATATTAATTATTATATTAATATTTAATATTATATATATTAGAGTTGTGAGGTGAAACCATTGTTGCTTATTTTCTAAAAAAAATTTTCATCCCCCTCCATTGAAATATTCTGAGAACGCCACTGGAAATAATAATATAATAATAACTTTTAGAGCTTAATAAAACAACATAAAAAAAAAATTCGAAACAGTACTTAAGATTCTATAGCTGAGACTTTAATTCAAACCTTCTGTGATTGCAATAACAACTATAAGCGTCAGTCATCAATAAACAATGACGTGCGGTAAATAGTCACATGTTTAAGTTACATTTTTTTTCAATTGATTATACACAGTAACATTATTATGAAATATAATACGTTATTGTTGAGTTTATGAATTCTGTTTCAACATTATAATAATCAGTTGTTTTTTACGGATATAATATTACTAACATACAAGATTAATATGGAAAATTGTTATTTGTTTATGACTTCTAAGATTTCCTTAGTGAATTCTAATAGATTAAAAAGCCGGACATACTTCGCACCACCGATACTCTTTGTAAATGTGTAGGATTTTAAAGAAACGATTAATCATTTCTTCAATAAGACGATACAGAACGAAGGAAGTTAATAATATAAAAAAAACAATAATAGTCAGAATTTCCCACACACCCACTAAGAGTATCTGACCCGAAGAGCGATGAATATCCGTGGTGCGAAATATGTCCGGTTTTCTTGTCTATACTTTACTTGTTTTTTATCTAATAAATAAAAGGAAAAAATAAAATGAGAAAAAAAGTTTAGAAAATGGTCCAACATTTTTTTTCACATTTTCAAAATTTTCTTGCGCAAAAATGTTCCTCATATTATTGTCTATCTACTTTTAAATTTTTATATAGTTTGAAGTAATCAAAAAAATATGGTTTCCGGGTCTTTTTTGTCAAATTTTGCGTAGTTTTTCAAAAAAAATAAAATAAATAAAGTATTAAGTAATTCGAAAAATGACCTCTCCAAAGTACCAACTAGAGGCAAATTCGGTTTCAAAAAAATACTGATCAAAACTTTTGAACAACTATTTCCATACGAAAAAGTGTAAACAGAAAAAAAATAAACATCATTCTAAAAACACTAGCTATTTCACTTCGTTCAGAATGTAAAAATTATTTCGTGTGCAATAGACAAACACAAAAATTTTTGGGCACTGCTTCAGTCCAATATTAAATTAATTAGTTTAAGTGATAAAATAGTTTTTCATATTAAACAGATGTTTAAGTTTTTACATATTATAACAAACGGGTTATCAAAATAGTCGTTTTATCACAATCACAGTCGGTAACATAATATAGATAGGTACTTGTAAAATCAAGTAAAATTAAAAAAAAAAAAAAGCATTTTAAAATACAGATTTCACATAAAAAATTACCACTCGAAACTCTAATCGCACCTCTTTAGTCGTTGATAGTCCTCGGGTTTCTTCCCACTTGTTTTTGACTTTGACTCTCTAGTCTTCTGAAGCAATTGTTGGTACCGTTCTTCGTTCAGCGCTCCACAATTGCCACCTTTATTCTCCAGAGCATTCTGCAGCTCTTCATTGAAACGAGTTTCCATTTTTTTTTTTTTTTTTCAAAATGGATTTAACGAACAAAATATTTATTCAAATCGACTTAACACCGCGAATCAATCGAATTTCATGTGTGTAATATAATAACAATTTTTTTTTTTTTTATAATAACACATAACCATGATGATAATTTAACCGACTGACTAAACGTATAGTAGAAAATACAGATTTTACATGCTCGCATAATAACAATAACGTTATCGCTACGTCGTCGTCGTCGTTGTTGACGTAGCTGCCGTTTCTGGGAACTTAAAAAACTAATAAATACATAACACATTTATCACGTTCACCACAGTCGTGATTATGCATAGTAACCAGTCGGGCAACGACGGATCGTCGGGAAATCTTTAACGACCGCCATTATCACATTAACTAGTTATTATCTGCGTCATAATGTGACTATTAAATATAATACTACTATTATCCATAATAACCGCGATAGTATCAACGGTAGTATAATAATATTTGTACATCGGCTGTTGCTTGTACACGGCGTTATTAACGAACAGTTAATTTTAATTTTTAACGAGCACCACAAACGTTGCGAAAGTGGCAGACCGAAAAAATGTTTATAATATTATTATCGTAATGGGAATATAAAAATACGACACACCGTACGCGCGTAATAATATTATGTTCACGAAATGTACAAAACACGTTCCAGTTGTGTGTGAGCGTGGTGTGACCAAGGTGAACCGGGCGAGATATTCGTCGTCGTGAAGTCCACGCGTTGTTCGCCGTTTAACCCGGTAACCGGTGATAATAGTGGACACACACACACACACACACACACACACGCACAGCTGGCTTCTCCGACAGTCGAAGACGTCGTCGCGTCGTCCGTCGATCGAGCGTAGTAGTGCGGCTGCGACAACGGATTCCAATATATTTTGACGATGCGCGGTGAAATTCCGAGGGACTGAAGAAAATTTCCTTTCCTCCTTGGAACTGTTTGAATTTTTCGTTGTTTTATCCACGGTCTTTGACAGTCCTTACTGTTTTTTTTTTTTTGTTTTTTCTCGAAGACGCGTTTAAATTTTTTCCCATCCGAATCTTCGCGCCTCCCCTCGGCGGCGGTCAGATTTTGCACCTCTTTAATCATCATCTTCGTAAAAAAAAACCCCAGCTGACGACGATAACTGCCAAAAATGATCATCGAAATTTACCTACTCGCCGCACAAATGTATACTAAACTGTAAATAATACTCAGTAATTGTTCAGTACGCGGTCTTACAAACACGCGTTCGGGTATGGTATACACAAATTATTTAACTTTATTTTTTTTTTTAAACGCTCAAATATTCACCTTTATTTACGTTTTATTTTGTTTCTATTAAGTTACTAAGTTCTAAAATTTAAATACCACTAGAATAAAATCCAAAAAGTGTACTACAATTTTTATTTTTATCGATTTAACATTCTCATATTTATCGATTTCTAAAACAAAAGACATTTATATAGGCGTAAAATTTTCATCCTAATCTTGCCATTGGCTAATTATTATTATAAGACGTATATAAGTTATAACCATAAAATATCATCGTATTCCGCAAAAATCTTGTAAAAAAATGTTAAGTTTTCCGTTATTCGAAAAAGGTTAAGAACCACTGGTCAAATCCTTATTATTTGTAGCATGGATCATGATTTGTACGTTATAACAATTACTATACTTTAAATATTAAGTAAAAATGTTAAAATAAACGAAGCGAATGTATTAAATGCAGAGAAAAAACAGTTTATTATAGGTACATAATATTAATAAAATTATTTGGTTACTTTTAAAATTTTACTCAATTATATTGTCGCATTATTATAAATGTGTACACTTATTAAAACCTTCTTATCGACGGCATTTATACCGAACAGCAACTAAAGATCGGTTGACGATCGAATAAATGCAGAAACTAACTAACTGACACAAACGTTAACATAATAATAATTACAACAAAAAGAGTTATTATAGGCAATATTTGAACGGTATTTCTTTTGACAGAACAACATAAAGATTCCGATAATCAGCAAAAAAATATGTTACTCGATAAAGATTTAAGTATAGAAATAAAATTCTAGCTTTTCCCGCACACTGGAACTCGAAAACGAAAAATTGGAGTTTGCTGTGGTGTCCTGTCCGCGTGTTGCATCCGTGCGTCCATGACGACGTAACAATTTCAACTCTGGTAATTGGTACACGGCGGCGGTGTGGAAACATGCGGCGGGCAGCTGAGGACTCGTGGAAACGAATCACTGTCATGGTAACTATCATCGGATTTTTGTCAGAAATACGGCCGATGGATTCTTTTCTGACGGCTTACTTGACGGGACAAGGAGTCAATGATACGCTGGACGAGGTAACGAAATGATCACGACGAATAACAATAATAATGATAATAACCCCGAACAAACTTCGCACCGTGGGTATTCTGCACTCTTTGGAAGAGATTTAGTGTGTGTGTGTGTGTGTGTGTTAAATTTTAAAGAAACGATAAATAATTTCTTGAATTAAACGATTCTGAGTGTTTACTATTTCATTTACTTTTTTAAGACAATTTTACTTTAAAATTATAAAATTTATTAACAAAAAAAAAAATGTACTTAGTTTTATATCCCACTATTAACTAAGAACAGGTAAAAACAACTGAGATGAGAAAAAAATGTGATCATTTTTTTCTATCTATATTAAAATTTTCAAAAAATTTGGATTAAAAAAAAAATAAATTTTCTGAACCATTTTCATAAAATTTTGGGAAAAATTTGAGAAAACTATTGAGAATTCCAAAAAATGACCTCTTAAAAGCACCATCTAGACTCTAGAGGAAAATTGTGGTTCAAAAAATTACTGATCGAAACTTTTGGACAAGTCTTTTTATATAAAAAAACGTTTATAGAAAAATAAATAAAGTAAAGCAGAGATAAGTAAAGTATAGACAAGAAAGCCGGACATACTTTGCATCTTGGGTATTTTTCGCTCCTCGTGTGAGATATTCTATTCTTCATGGGTGTATTGAATTTTAAATAAATTATAAATCGTTTCTTCAATAAAATGATTCTGAGCGGAGAGTTTTAGATATATACAATCATAATTTTTGGTTAGATATGTTTAACAAATGACAACTGTTATTTAATAGTGCTTTTTTTTTTTGTAATTATTTTCGAATCAAGTTATAACGTTGAAATTAAACGCTCAAGTAAAATTGTCTTAAATAAACTGAAGCTCCACTCAAAATTGTCTTATTAAAGTAATGATTTATCGTTTATTTAATATTCAATATACCCACAAGAGTATTCCACTCGAAGATCGAAAAATACTCAAGGTCGAAGTACCTCCTTTTCTTAATTTTATTTTTTCTGTAAACACATTTCGTATAGAAATATTTGTCCAAAAGTTTCGAATATCAAAATTTTGAATCACAGTTTGCCTCTATAAATGGTGCTTTTGAGATGTTCTTTTTCGAAAGTTCTGAAAAGTTTTCACATAATCAGTGAAAAACTAGCCAATTAGTCAAAAACTCCTTAAATCTCTTTTAAATACAAATTTATGATTTTTAAAATACTCGAGAAATAATGGCAAAGATTTTAAGAAATAGAACAAAAGGCGTCCTGTAGGAAGTTTCTCAGGACAATAGAACCGAAGGACGAATCAAAGGACAATCCTATGTAAAACAGGACGTACGTGTCATACTACACTATACAAAAATGTTCACACTATTAATTATATTAATAAAGTGTGTTATGACGTATCTAATAAAATTTAAAAATCATTCAAGACGTTTATTTTAATTTGCGTGTAGATTTTTCAGAAAATCTATCCTCTCTATCCTATTAGATAAGAAGTGATAATGCTAACTTGTATAGTAAATACGAAATCTTTTAAAATGATTAATTTATATAACTTCAAATTATTAACTAATTGAATAACGCGAAGTAATAAGCGCTAATAATTTTTTGTGCAGGTATCCAATGGTTTGACTCCAATAACCATAAACTTGTCAGTGTTTAGCTCGTTAATTATATTGACGACTTCTGACTACTTACGATACAAGCCCGTCATACTTTTCTCCGGATTAATGAGCATATTGGCGTACATAAGCTTAATCAACCCGTCCACTACATTTTTTTTAAAGGTATGCATGATATTATGTCTCGTATAGCTCAGTTACTGGTAAGTTCAAAACCACTTCCCGTCTTAGGCTGCTTTTTTACATAAAATTGATCATCCTCCTCATAATCCTCACGACTAATTCCTATTAAAAATCTTCTCGGAATATTCATACACGAGCATCTTGATGCAGACATTTAATATTTATCTCTCCTCCCTTTTCAACGGTTCAGTTGATTCAAGTAGATATCTAATCTTTTGTCTTCTATTTATTTCTGTCTTCCTGCAATACACGCATTGTACATCGTATATAAACCACAACCACGACTATACTCTTCATAGAATTGTTCTTCGTCTTTTTAATCTTTACCCTTAATATTCGTCTTCTATTTGTTGTTTATTGCCTTAGTTATAATTAGGGCTGTGAATTTGTAGGAAAGTGCATTTTTTTTTTTTTGTGATTGTGAAACATAGCTTTGTAAGTACATAATTTGAATTATGTAATAACGAATCCATGTATGAAACTTTTATTGTGCATTTTTTTGCATTTTTAGACGTTTTTAATTTTTTAGGTCATTTTTTCGCATTTTTAAGTCATATTTTCCTTTTTTAGTTCTTCATTTTCAGGTATTTTTAATAGAATTCCGTCAAATAACATCTTTAGAAAACCAATTTTTGTTTTACACAGGTTGTATATACGTCAAATTTAAAAAAATTTAAAATATTTCAGGTGAATAGCATTATACAAAATTCAAATTCAACCAACAATTTTGTTTATTTATTTATTTTTTTTTATTAAATAAACATATTTTTAAGCATGTAAAATTTAATCTATTAATGTAGCAATGTATATAATATCAATATAAATATAAAAGTTAAATTAAAACTATTTTAAATGCATTTTATACCTATAATTTTTGGCATTTTATATTGCATTTATTGCATTTTAAGAGCATATTTCATTGCATTTTTTTTTTTTTTTTGAAATTTTCAATGCATTTTTTAAGGGTTTTTAGCGCATTAAATTCACAGTTCCTAGTTATAATATTACTTGTTATAATTATGTATAATAGATGTACGGAGTATTCTATTCATTCACGTCCGCGTCGGACCCAGCGTACTTTGGCTACTTATACGCCATGATAAAAGACAAGAGACATTACCAAACGGCAACGGGATTCGCGATAGCCGGAAAAATGAGCGGAAAGTCCGTATCCGGCGTCTTAGGACAGCTGGTGGCTTACTTGAACAATGAAAATTACACGTCTCTTCTCTTCTACACCATTACGAGTATAAACATACAATACGCATAATATTATTCACTGTGATCGTCACGTAATTCGATGAACGTTTTAACCGATTTTCCAGGCTTGACTGTGGCATTCGTGTGGATGTTATTCTTGCCGTCCGTCTACTACAAAAACAACACTTTCGTGGTTGAAGACGCTGCTACGAAGCCGGAGTTTTTCTCGAAAGAGGTCATTCGTGACCCGAATATACCGAAGTACTCTACTGAAACTGTTGACTCGAAAAACGTAAACATTCCTATTTGGCGTATTTATTTATCACCTCATTGACACTACTGCAATACAGCTGAATGCACTGAAATATCCAGAAATGTTTATATTGTTCAAACCTCAGAAGGTTTTATCAGCCAATAACCCTTTTCTACCCTTTATTCACTGATTAATTTAATTTTTGCAACAATATAATACTTTCATATTTTATTATAAAAATATATGAGCTTATTTTTTATTAAAGTCTGGGTTTTACCAGTAATCAACCTGTTTTTGAAAATTTTGTTCTCGGTTCCGACTACGAAACATTTCATTAGGTATTAGTTGTAACTTATATGCTATTTTACATTCATTACGTCCATTAATTTTTCTTAGATAACTAGTTATACTGTTAACACCTCTACACGTTATCCTATTAAATAAGAAATATGGAACACATTTTATCTATTGGAAAAATACCTAGCAATTACCACAACTTCATATAAATAATATTGTGCTCACCGTTTATTTTTTCTGTCGTTTTTTAGATTCTGAACGAAGTGAAGAAGCTAGTGTTTTTACAATGATGTTTATTTTTTTTTTTTCTGTGTACAACTTTTCGTATAGAAATACTTGTCCTAAAGTTTCGATCAATAACTTTTTGAAACCGGATTTGCCTCTAGATTGTACTTTAGAGAGATCATTTTTTGAATTTCTCAGTTCTTCATTTTTTTTTTTTTGGAAAAAACTACCAAAAATTT
>JAIPRM010001759.1:20077-35150 GCA_025469315.1 Stegophylla sp. TES_Ste_2020
AATTTCTCAGTTCTTCATTTTTTTTTTTTTTTGGAAAAAACTACCAAAAATTTGACAAAAACAACTCGGAAACCATCATTTTTCGATCCGAATTTTATGAAAATTTAAACATAGATAGAAAATCATATAAGAAAAATTTTGGCGCGAGAAAATTATGAAAATGTGAAAAAAAATGTTGAACATTTTTCTAACATTTTTTTTTCTCATTTATTTTTTATATTATTAACTTCCCTCGTTCAGAATCGTTTTATTGAAGAAATGATTTATCGTTTCTTTAAAATTAAATACACACTCGTCAAGAGAATCCCACCCGTCGTGCGGAGTATGTCCGGCTTTTTAGAACTGTTACCAGAAATAAGTAATGTTTTGCTTTTGGTTTTAATAAACGGTTTCATTAACTCATGTTTTTGACTATTGTATTCTCGGTGAGAATATTTAAATTTTAACCAGTTTTCCAAAAAACGGCTTCAAGTCCTGAATTTAAATACACAAACAATTTATTTAACTATTACATTCAATAAAACATCATATTTTTTCGATCAATATTCAAGCTAATCTAATTGATTAACTGTGTGTACCATTACGCGATATAATACACATATTTTTATCTTTCAGATCGACTCCGTTAGGTCTGAAGTTACGACGAATCTATTCAAACGTATCTATGAAGATATTATGTGTTCTTACACGGATCCAAAAGTTTTACGTTGGACTTTATGGCACTCCATAGGCATAACGGGTTACGTGCAGGTAATTGCGAATTCGGTTCTTATGAATATACTCATCGCTAATTAGTTACATATGGATTTATATTTTACACAGATCATTTTAAATGTAAATGTTTTGTACACGTACATTAAAGACGAATCGACTGATAAAAAAATGCTTCTGAATGGTTTGGTCAATTCTTTTGCGACAATTTCCTGTAAGTACTCTTACATTTATTTTTGT
Source organism: Stegophylla sp. TES_Ste_2020 (assembly GCA_025469315.1). Taxonomy (NCBI): domain Eukaryota; kingdom Metazoa; phylum Arthropoda; class Insecta; order Hemiptera; family Aphididae; genus Stegophylla; species Stegophylla sp. TES_Ste_2020. The sequence goes on from JAIPRM010001759.1 coordinate 21,029, forward strand.
CTGAAAAAAAAATAAAAAATAGAATTAATACTAAACAGAACGGAGTACGTATTTCTACACATTAAATGAATATAATATATATATATATATCATATAAATCCATCGCTGTAGAATCAGATGGACATCCAGCAATCACAATTCGTTTTCTTTTGCATATTAAACCATTTTTAATTTGTGTTGGTACTTACTAAATTTTGGTTTCGAAAATCAAATATATATGTATATTCTAGGTTAAGAGTAGAATGTATTTTATAAGAGTCGATGAAATTAAATTCCAACTTTAATTAATTTTTGACAAATGTAAGTTTAATTGAAAAAAAAAAAATGGGTATTCTTCGCTCCTTGGACGTTGACAAAATTTGTTACTACACTATTTTAAAAACAATATAAAACATTTGTACCTAATACATTTTTAGCGGCCATTTGTACTTACAAAATCATCAAGATTAACGTGGATTGGTCTCGTCATGGCGACACGTTCTTGGCTCTCAGCTCTCTGATACTCGGACTAACCATGTACCTCTGTTACCGTGTTAGAAATCTTTTTGTCGTATACATAGCGTACGTCTGCTACTTCTCTATGATTCAATCGATGTTTGTGATATCAGTGTGAGTACATCAATGAGAAAATTAAATTTTGGTATTTAACTTTCATACGTTTCATCAATAACACAATTATAGGTGTATTGGAACCCTAGTATAAATTAAAATGATTGTCATAGTGTTTTGCAACAAATCTAAAGCGAGCTTTATGATATCGATATAATCTATTGATACTCCCCAATTAACACACATATCAATGCTAGTAGATATTAAATCACCATACGTATTCATTTCTCAGATGAAATTTTCATTGAATTAATTAAAAACGTTAACTAATCATAAATCATAATATTGTCTAATAATATTTCACATCATTTAATTCTTTACTAAGTAATTCGTTATTTGTTTAATAATAGTAAAATATGAAGATGGTATTGAAGTCTGTAAAAAAAGCTTCCTTGAAGAATGGTGTCCTAGTGTAAATAAATTCCTGTACAACCAATAATTGTGTCAACATACTTCTCGAAATTATAGGTTTATTGAAGGATTTGTATTTTAAAAGAGTTGCAATACATGCAATTGGATTGTTTTTTCGGTGCTCAACAACATATTGTTTAAGTATCTTTGCAACGGCCTTGAAACGCTTACTGTTTATCGTTTCAGATCGCAAATCGGCATATTAGTGAAAAACAGTTGCTATTCTCTGGTGCTGGGATTCAGCATTTTTATTGGTCTCGTGCTGAGCATGATTTCGTCAACGATCATAACGCGCCTCGGACTACCCATTCCTGAACACGTGAGTTATTTGTATATAATTTAACATGTATTGTGTTATGATAAGAAAACTCCGTAAGGACCACGGGTATTCTTCGCTTTTCCAGTCAGATACTCTTGGTGAACGTGTTCAAAATGACAACTATTATAGTTATTTATATTATCAACTTCCTTCGTTCAGAACTGCATTATTGAAGAAACGATTTATCGTTTCTTTAAAATTCTACACGCCCACCTAGAGTACCTAACCCAAAGAGCGAATTATACCCATGGTGCGAAGTATGTCGTCCGACTTTCTTTTTTCAATACAAAGTTGTCATATATTTGAGATACCCTGGCAATTTTCGTTTATAATTCGGTCTGTATATTTTGTAGATTTACGATAAATGTATAAAAACATTTTTATACCAGTATTTTCAATAGTAGTATCTGTTCATTGCTTAGAGATGAATTGTCAATTGGAACCAATATGCAGTATCCACTATTTAGAAGCAACAATTTATATACCAAAAATATATTTTTGCCGGGGATTGTAAAAGTGTCCATCATATTTGATTTAATATTGAGCTATGGATCTTGATGTGTTTCAGTTTTTTGTCTACAGCGGTATGTACACGTTCACGGGAATCGTTTATTGGTCAGTCGCTTGTTTCGATAAATGTAAGACGACGAGACGTCTCACCCATCTTCCTCAATAATGCGAAAATTTTGTTGCGTAAAATGTTAAATAAAAAAAAACCTATAAGTATAACATATTGTATTTGAATCATATTGTTTTAGCTTGGAAAGTATTATAAGAACGAAACATTCCAAAATATAAATTGTAAGTGCATTGAAATCTGACTTCTAATTACAGACAACGGACTATAGTGGCATCCATAAATAATAAGATTTACTTTTAATTTAATAATGTTTTATAACTCCTCCTGTATTTAATTTAATTTTGCATTTTAATGGCAAAACGTACCTACGTAGTTGAAAAGTACAGTGTGTGTGCGGACAAAGTCAAAATTAAAATCTTAGACTAAACTAGACATTCTCATTAGGCCAGGTCAAAATATATTAAATTCTTCCCTCGTCCAAAAATCTTATTTTTTAAATATACAGGTATTTTTTTTTTTTAATAATACTGTATCAAGTTTGAAAAACGGCGTGAGGAAAAAGTTCCTAATTCAAACTCTAGATATTCAAGAAATCAATTTAGTTAGATAGTCTTAAATCCAAAATTAATGCGAGTAGAAATTTTGAATGTTTAACATTTATCAGCAATAGTTAGGTTCAAGTAGTTTAGTTTTATCAAGTAGACTTGATAACATTGGCAACAAAATTTGCTTCTTTTGAGGTAAATGTTGGAAGTATTTCGGTTTTTTTTATAAAGAACAAACTCTAGATTTTTAATTCATCTTAGAAAATAGAGAGGTTGGGAATGGGACGCAACGAATAAGCTCGAACTATTTTCGATAAAATCGAGTTGGCTACAGTGACTGGTAATACGCATGAAATATTACGAAGCGTAACTTCCCTGAGTTTTACATTATTTCCCCTGAGAACAGGACGTGGCGTGTATTGTGTAAACATTGCTTCCAACATCTACAGCCCCTACAATTTTCCCCCTACGCTAATAAATGCGGGTGCCGTTAGTATTACATTTTCGACTTAATGTTTTTAAAACTGATAGTTTTTTACTAGTTTACTCATACATAGGGATATAATAAAATTATAAGTATTTTAAATTTGAAAATAATCCTTGAATTTAATACATCTACCATTCGGAGGAGCAAAAATACCCATGGTCATATGTGTTACTCAAAGTAAAGCATAGACAACATACCAACGTCCTTTACATCATTAACTTCCTTTGCTCGGCATCGTATTATTGAAGAAATTATTTATTTGATTTTTTTTTTTTAATGTTGTGTATGTTAATTTCTTAAGCCACCGTGTACTCTACTTTTATGGTGTTCTCACAGATATTATATTGTTATATGATAATATTATTTTAAATTTAAAAACAGTGATAAATCTATAGACATTAGATTCTATAGGTGAGAACTTTTTCCACCAAAATAAATCTTTCTTTTTTCCACCAATACATGGTTAAATAATATAAACACATAAAGGTGGATTGTTTTTACTAATTAATGATAAAGAAAAAACATAATCATCTTTACATGTGAAACGAACATGCGATTTTTTTTTTTAAATAAATAATTTATTCATGAATGGAACTTTTTAATATGCGCTTAATTTTATTGTATTATTACTATATTATAGACTTAATTGATTTTCAATTAGATTCATATTTACACTTTTAAATTTTAAATATTATAGTAATATGCAATATTAATAAATAATTTGGTGGAAAAGGGAAAAGAGAATTTTGGTGTAAAAGAGTATTGGTTGAAAATGTAAAGGTGTATTTTGATGGAAAACAGTGACATCGTTAAAATTTAAAATATATTATATCAAATCGATATACAGAATCGGGTTACACCATAGAGTAAGAATGTATAGAGAGGCCATATATTACACTGTGCACCAGTATGAAGCAGGCAAAAGGGCGAGCGTCAGAGTGACCAAATGCTCAGTATAAAAATATCAGACAATACAAAACTACTATTATCTATTAAATTTTTTATTGATAAAATAAAATACAAAACAAATATTATTTTAATTGATGTATCTACTTCTATTAATTGGTGTTCATGTAGGAAGTAGACAATTACAAATTACAAATTATTTAAATACAATTAAGAACTAAATGCGAACAAATGAACAGCGAACTCAAAAGAGAAACATGTGAAATGATCAACAATATTCTAAATCAAAGAAACAAACAATAATTATCGATAACTGATAAGGGTAGATTATCTAACGCTAGACTACAGTATAACAAACATAACAACCTGAGGATTTTTTTTTCTTATATTTTGCTTATATATGCTTTCTTATATTGCTTGCTTCATATAAATTGAACTATAGCCACCCTCTGGTTTTCACCGTTTTTTCTGTTGAAATTAAATAACACACTCGGTATATTGATGGGAATACTAAATGATATTAAGAAGTGATATGACTAACAAAATTACACATTTCAGTAGGTAATATTGCTCGCCAGTGTTATGGTCAATGATCGGTGGAAGTCTGTTTTTTATGTAAGCTCATTATTCCTTTCACGAATTACTTTACTTTATATGCCAAAAACATTATAATATTATCGCGGACATTATAAAATAATAATAATAATAATCGTTTATTTTACCAACAACAGAATTTATACAGATTACATGCAATTTACAGTCACTAAAGTCTACTCACTAAAGCCAAAGGCTGTGTTGTGAGCAGGGTTCAAATATATTAAAATAACATATAATATCTAATTATAAGAAAAAAACAAAAAAGAGAAGAAAAAAAAAATCTTAACAAACAAATTAAGTAAATTATATAATATAGTCTATAATTAATATAAAAAGTACTAAATAATAAAATCTTTAAAGTTAACTCTATCAATATAACGTTTAAATTTAAGGCAGTTGTTACAAAAAACAGATAAGTCAATTTTTAACCACACACAAATTTTGCAAAAAACAAATAATGGATAAAACTTATAAAAATATAAATAAAATAATTAATAATACAGTTAGTGTATGAGATGTTTGTTTTGTAATCATTAAAAGTCATAAACAATGTATGAATACTCAGTGGTGGAGCCAAAGCTGGATTTTGAAAAGATCAATAGCCTGCTCATTATTTTACTATACTTACGTTCTCAGAGTCGTTTGACTGAAAGTGAGCTTCTGGGGATAATACCCCCTTCTCACGCATACCCTTCTTTACATATTTTACACACTACAGGGGCATTCTCAGTTTAATAAATAATTAATAATATCATTTCATTTTAACTCCCTCATCAGAGTATGAACTTAAGAAGGCATTAAGTAACATTTTTAACAGTCCACTCCAAATAACTTTTAAGCGCGAACATTTTCTGTTTTATTAAAATTGTAAATTATATACATGATATAATTCTTAAGTTTAAAATCTGATATTAATTATATCACAATAAACCAGTAAATAAGAATCAGATATTGTTATTGCTACGTTTAACAAGAGATTTCAGGTATGCATTTTAATTAATACCTACAAATAAAATGTATACCGAAAATCACACTTTAAAATTCCACCAGATATACTTACATCCTACCTATAGAACAGAATACAGTTTACCACCGAGCTCCGATTATACATTTATTATTATTACATTTTTATATTTATGTGATGAACTTACTGATGTGTATGAATATTTTATATTATATTATGCCTGTTTGCAACGATAACGAACTTTTACGATGAAATATTTAACAGGTACATATTTTATACGTTACGTGCTACTTAAAAAAAAAAAAATAATAAATAAAAGGTTCCTGGGAAGTAATATATATCACCCTCATCATCAGCCCCCTCTTTAAATACGCCCCACTGCAGTGAGTAAATAAATACTCGAGTTTTTCCTTTTTTTAATTATTTCAATGCCCGGTCGGAGTCTATCAGAATAAGATAAATATCCTACGCGTTGAAATGCTGAAGGCCACATCGATCATTCGCTAATCACTTCTGCCGGAATCTTTGACGGGATCGTCATTACACACGCAGTCGGGTTCATCGCGTTCCCGGGCCATTTCTCTTCCTAATCCAATCTCTTTCTGCCTGCACGCTAAACAATTCCCTACCAACAATCATTCGCCCGGTGATGCTGAATTGCATTAACAGTGAATAAAACACTGTCACTAAAAATATTTATTACTATAAATCACGTAAAAATAATAATACATGCATAGTCCAAGTGTATGAATCCTTAACCACCGTTCTTGTTTGTTCTGCCACGTGCCATTTTCAACTAAGTATTATCATCCGAGTATTTGTTTTTATTTTTCGGAAACAATATTCTTCAAATATTATTCATAAGACATAGGTACTTCATTGAATGATATATAAGAACTCATTGTTATTAGAAGAAGAAATAGTTTACACCGATGGATATAAGATGATAATACAGAAACTAGGCCGGCAGAAGAAAATAAATAAACTCGGGAAAATATCTGTAAAAGAGAACAAAAGAACGAGCCGAGTCAGGTAACAAAGGATATTCAAAGAAGACATTCGAAACAGTAATTCAGGACGGCCTTTTTTATAAAAAATATGGTCAATCACCAAACTTAAATTGAAAAAAATTGATTTGTGATTAAAATAAATAATCAAACGAACGCATAGAGAATCGTTTAAATTAAGAACTTTTGCAGAGGAAAGAGTTAAACTCCTGTTTTTTAAGTAGATATAATTATTACTATGAATCTATTCTATGCTTTCTACTTCACAATCAAACATAACATGCTGAAAAATGCACGCAATATCATAAATATGGTGAGATATGAAACAGGTTGGTATCTAATATTATTCTAATTTGACATGTCATGCAACCGGGGGGCCCATGAAGTAGTAATATATATATACGTTTATAATTACTTGGAAGTGATGGTCTTTCTGTATCTAACTAATCCGAATCCGATATAGAAAGAGAGAAGTTTGGAAATTAAATATTTGCTGAGTGTTTACCATTCACAAGACGTAATTAGCACTTATATGTTGGGAATCGGACATTTCGTAGCGAAGAAATTTCAGCACCGCGTTTTTTGTAATTTTTAATTCTAAATAAAATCATTTTTATTGGATACGGTCATATTATTATAATAAGTTTTCAGTCTAATCAAAATTATTTATTTTTGCTTACAATTTTATATTATAATTGACAACATTACATTGTAAATCGTCCACACAATTGAACATGTTCATCCGAACATTTTTGGTTATGTAAGAATGATCATTTTAACACATATTCAAATTGTTCATATAATTGACCGGGCATTATACTAGATTGCCCGGGCAAAATGTACCCTGCCAAGATTCAAGCGGGTAAAGTGAATTAAATACGGCGCGCTGCACACATTTTCGAATCGCCTCCGGATTTTTTAGGTACCCTAAATGCATATACTCGAATCGCTTCCAAAATTCGATCAAATATCGACATGGATATTTTTGTATTATTATTTATTTTATTTTATTTATAATTTATTATTATTTATTGAACTATTTATTCAATTTAAATATCAAATACAGTGGTCGCCGTTTATTTTAAACACACATCTAATTTTGCCCTCGAAATTATGGCATTGTGCACAGTGCCCGGGCATTGTATACAATGCCCGACTTCCTACTTTTCCCGTAACATATTATATATTCAAAACTGCAGACTCTAAGTTTCCATGCAACATAATATTATCTTTTTTCACTTGTTTAATGTATTAGTTAGAAAACTTGAAAATGTAATTTTTTTTGGACATAAATACGAAAATCTACGTTACCTTTTAGCTGGAGTCTGAATTTCCAACCGACTTACGACGACTTAATGATAATGTTTCTATGACAACGATTCACGTATTGTATTATTTGAAATAAATCTCAGAGAAATAATTATTATTTTACCGATTTTAAACAGTAAGTATTTAAAATAATACGAATTATTGTTGCTTGCCTTTTTTTCATAAACTAATATAGGTAGTCTATTTAGGACGATTTTAGTAAAAAAACTATAAAATGTGGCAGTCGTTTGCGATGTTGGCAAACAATAAAATCAAGAAATGGTCGTCCAAAGTGCCGATGAACAACGAAGTGGTGTCAAACATTCTCCTTAATACATCTCAATTTTGCGGCAATTGTGGTTCAACCCACGATATCAAAGAATCACTCCGAGAACTAAAGAAATTGTTTCCAGAGACTTTGTTGCCTCCTTACAATGGATTCTTTTTCGGTGGACACGAAAAATAAAAGTAATAAGACAGAAACAATAAAATTACTACAAGTACTAGGAATTCAAAAAACAATGAAACCTTACCTAACCTAACCGTAAGTTTTTATTTCATAAAAATTGGTGGAACTCTTGATATTACTACTTGAAAATTGACATATTTATTTTAACGTATAACAGAAATGTAATTTTGGGGGTATTACCCCCAAAATTGTCCAGTTACTCATAACAGTCATAACTTATAATACTTATTCATAAATTGAGGGTCTAATATTAAAGAAACGTAACAACAATTTCCCTGAATTCCAGAGGTGCAATTCAAATTTTTTTTATTTTTTGGGCGTCATTATTAAATATACATAATAAATAATAGTTTAATATACATATACCTAAATAACAACTTACAAAAAAACAAAACTTACGAAAAAATTTCCATATTGTATGTTGATTACAAACTTGTTGATACAATACAATTTTTTAAATTGTTCTCTCTGAAATTCTGGATTGCTTTTACACTAGACCCTGGAAATGTTTTTACAAAAATCAAAAACTAAACTTTTTATTTAAGTTAATATGAAGTTAGGTACGTTATTAATTTAAACATACATAAAATAATAATAATAATACATTAACAATTATTAATGTTAGAAATTTTTAATGTTCCTCATTTTTTTAAATTTTTTATTTATCATTTTAATTTATAGAATTTAGTTCAGCTTACAGGCGTACGCCTATATCAATGTTCTTCAATCTCTATGCCACTCGTACCAGATAAATATTAGCAAGTGTTGTCATAAATTATAAAACTTACATAGGTATGTAACAAAAAAAAAAAAAAAAAACATTGATATGTAATAAACTCTAAATTTTGTAACCAACATGAAAATTCTCAGGGGGCATTGGCCCCTACTGACCCCCACCACCAGGCGTCACTGATACCTAATTTAATATGTGTGTGTGTGTGTGTGTGTGTGTGTGTGTGTGTGTGTGTGCGTGTGTGATACGAGTATATGCGTGTACATAAAGTTGGCTTTTATTACGGTTTTACGTGCATTTTACGTGATCGTACGCGATTATTTTCGAAAGACGGCGCACACACGCGATGGAAAAGCTATTGCATGTAAAACGACATTAATACTCCGTTATATAATAACCCGAGTCGTTTGATTATTAGGCACTGACATAGGCGTCGAACAGGGACAACCATCCCCCTCCCCTCCCATCACGATTCAAAAGGGTCGGAACCCACATGAAAACAAGTATAAAAATGAAAAATCTACACAAAGTTCAGTAAATGACGGTTTTAATGCGAAAAAAAAAATAGCTGTACTCTTTAGGCGGATAAATTTGATTCCCCAAACCTAATAAGGATTCATATCAAATTCCAGAGATCAACTGTGTATTGTATAGCGCGCCCCCAGGGCGCTCTATTAACGACAGTATGAGAAATTTTTTTTAATATTTGCTTATATCTAACAAACTTTCAAATTTTTTACCATATTTAAAATTTGAATTTTCCGTTATACACTTTTATAGTTGAAAATAATCAGTGATAATCGACGTTGGCCCCTCGCCACTCGGCAATATTATATAAAATGTATTTTTGAACAAATGATAGGCATGAAGTAACACTATTTGGTTTTAATAATCCGTGATTGTAAATAACAAAAATAATAATACGGACAGATAGGAACAAACAAACAAAAAAATATTTTTAATAGAAACTGAACATTATTTTTATCAGTAAATAAATCTTTTATCAATACATTTTTAATAGTAGCAAAATATATAATAATAGGTACTTAATACGTAAGCCGCCCGACACTAACAAAATATTGAAATGTACGTTTAGCCGTTTGGTAAGTAATAAGTGAAATTGTTTTCGAAAAAAACGTATTTTAAAAACTTGCAACAAAATCTACTGCTTAATAGTGAATGCACTAATTTTGTGGGGGCCCCATGGGCCCCGCCCTAAATCCGGCCCTGAGTGTACCTTAAGATTTGTTCAAACCAAGCATGGAATAAAAGATTTTCGCTTTTGCTGACTTTATGTATAATAATATAATATCTACTCAATGTTTATAATGTTTACAATATTAATTCTTTTCATCAGACGGAACTAATGTAAATCAGAATGATGACAATCCAAATTCAAATTTTAAAATCAGTCAATTTTTATTTTGGAATTTGAATTGCAACTCTACAGCCTACGTAATGATGAAAATTTATAAAATATAAATATGTACTACATGATGAAAAAAAAAAAAAACGAAAATTCACGATATGCTAATATTTTAGCGTTGAACGAAGTGAAATTTCTGACCTTTAAATTTACTACTGTTCGTGTCAGAAGAAATGCCATAGTTTGCCCTTCTAAAACGACGACCTGTATGTTGTCGATATATTTTCGAACCGTCGTACCTGAAGGCTGTAGGGCAGGGGGATGAAGAATAAGTAGAACGTGTGCCATATATTTGGAACGGAGGAGTTTTTTTGATGGCATTACTGCACATTTCAGAGAAGCGAAGAATTCATTGCAGGTTATACGATAATGTGTGTTTTTTTTTTTTTTTTTTTTGTACGACTGTTACCACGATTTCAAATAATAAAACTAGTCTAAAAGTTTCGTTCTGCTTTACTTCTGATCAAACATTTCATTTGCTCCGTACTTCAAAGAGGTCAATTTATGGAAAAACAACAGGAAATTCGAGACAATACGGGAACAATACAAAAATGATGAGGTTTCCGATAATACCTAGTCCAATACTATAAATTAATAACCAAGTAATTCACGTCTATTTTTATTTATAGTAAATTATTTATAGCATTTATTATCTATAGTAATTTTTTTGTTTTTTTTTTTCATTCAAAACCTTGTAAAATTTTCAATTATTCGTTAAAATTTTCATAAAGTTTGGATAAAAAAATAATGGTTTTTGAGTTTTTTTTTTTGTCTTAAAATAGTTTTTTCTAGTAAAAAAAAAAAAAAATTGAAGAATTGAACTGAAAAAAAATGAACTCTTTAAAGTACTAACTAGAGGCAAATCCGTTTTCAAAAAGTTGCTGATAGAGACTTTTGATAAGTATTTCTATAAGAAAAAGTGTATACAGAAAAAAAAAAAATTAAAATAAACATCATATTAAAAACACATTTAAAAACTTAAAACATTAAAAACTTCGTTCAGAATCTATAAATAAAATAAAATTTATGAAAATTCGGGTTATGACGTTTTTTACCATTTTTTGGGTATTCTAAACATGCTCATAGAAAAAGTATTGAGAATTTGGATTTCCCGAACATATCAACTAGACAACATTTCCGATCTATAGAGTTACTAATTAAAACTTTTGGACCAGTATTTCTAACCGAACTCGTGATGACATACATACGGAAAAAACACACACACACACACAGATAATTTTGTTAAACCAATACATCCTTCGCTCCATTCAGAATCTAAAACGGTTTTTAAGGTGTTTTTGTTAAATTTCGGGTAGTTTTTTACTTATTTTGAGAAACAAGTTGAAAATGTTGAACAATGATCTCTTTCACCATCTAGAGGTAAATCCAGTTTCTAGTCGAAACTTTTGGACAAGTATTTCTATATGAAAACGTTTGCACATAAAAAAATAAAAGTCACTGTAAAAATACTAATTACTAAAACGCTTCGCTACGCTCAGTGTCTAAAAATTTGCCAATATTGTTTATTTTCACGAACTATTAAATCGGCTTGCATTGTTTTGTTATTATGTAGTTTTATATACTAAAATATGTATACCACTGATAATAATAATTGTCCTGTTTAATACACCGATTAACTGCACTAGGAGTGATTTTTTATTGTAGAAATGATAATTTGATTCACTTAAAATTCAGCACACTCCAATGAGTATCCTATTTGACGAGTGATGAACACCCATGGTGCAAAGTAAATCTGTTATTTCAAAATTAATGACGAGTAATGAGTATTCACATTACAAAAGACCGAATTTTCAATAGGAATAAAATAATATTGCGTTATAGGTATTAAAGTAGCCTTTAAAACTAACAATAATTTAATAAAACTTATAAACAATATAATGTTAAAAGATTCACAAAACTACCTCCTTCTTTTGATAATGCTGATATATATAAACTTAAATACAACTGTAATAAATTTTATATAGGTAAGACTAGCAGAAATTTCAAAACAAGATATAAAGAACACATATCCGAAATAAAATTTTTAAAAAATAGCACTAATTCAAATTTTGCTAAACACGTTTTAGAAAACAACCACAATATTTCGATATAAATAAAGATTTGGACATATTAACTACCCAAAACAACATTTACATTAATTCAGTATTAGAAGAGTTTTGCATATATACAATGAAATAAAGAAAAATAATTTTAATGATATCTTAAATGTTCAAACAGATTTTAAAAATAATATAATATTTTAGATAATGGTAACAAATACACATAGAATTCACTTTTTAACACATCTATGTACACACTCTGTTAAATTTTTTAATAATCTCTCTTATTATATTCTCTATGCGAAACGACTATTTTATCAATTTCTACATCTCATTTAAATCTTTTTACTTTTCATTGACAATTTTTCTTAACCTGATGATGATTTTTAAAATCGAAACCGGTCGTTAATGAAAAATTATAATACTCCAGTCTAAGTTCATTTTTATTTATTTATTTATTTTATTTTTACATACCTATATATCATAGGTTTATTATTTTTATTTAAATAATATTATATGTATTAATATTTCTTTGAATAGGTACAACTGCAGATGCCAACAAGAACAAAAGCATTCCCGAAATATATTTCTAAGTACGCATTTGTTATTACGTGATGTCGAACAGCGACAGCAGTGGCGCAAATAATTATTGTACGCGTGGGACGGGGGAAGGGGGTTAGTTCACACCGTGCAAATTTCACGGGGGGGAGGGGGGTGAAAGGGCGTGCTTTACAGCGCCAATTCGTGTGTCCCGCAGAGGGACACAGCCTATCACATGCAGCGATACACAGTACGCACATATTACATAAAATGTACCGTACACGCGCCACCAGCCAGTGTTCGTGTGCGCATACAGAGTGATTGATTAAGCACGATCTCCCTGTTTTTAACTCTATAGGAGAATGTGCATAAGATTCAGGTTGTTTCGAGTATAATTTAAAGCATTACTTACAGTATTATAACTGCACTTTTATGAAAAAAAAAAAAAAAAATCATTGTTTCACTGCAGGTTTATTATTTAATATCCCAATGATTTTTCAGTTTTTTTTTGTTTTTAACGGCAACAACTATTCCTTTGAACTTCATAAGCCGAAAGAGAATTATATACATATATCAAATTTTAAAAATTTTGATTTTTGAATTTTACTTTTTCGATCAATGGTCGAGCAAAATAAATTATTATGTAACAGTTTTTAAATTTTTATATAAAGGTCAAGAAAAGTAAAAAAAATGGTTATCGTATACAAAATCAGTCGCACAAACTTCATCCAAAAGTATTAAAAATTTCGCTAAAACTAAAACGCCCAACTTTCTAAATTAAAAATCATACACTAAAAATTGTCTTTAAAATTAAATTGTATTTGGTAAATAAATAAAAAAAGTGTGTACTTCGCTCGTCGGGGTGTTCTTCGCACGACGGGTGGGATTCTCTTGACGGGTGTGTATTTAATTTTAAAGAAACGATAAATCATTTCTTCAATAAAACGATTCTGAACGAGGGAAGTTAATAATATAAAAAATATATGAGAAAAAAAAAATGTTAGAAAAATGTCCAAAATTCTTTTTTCACATTTTCAAAATTTTCTTGCGCCACAATCTTTCTTATATGATTTTCTATCTATGTTTAAATTTTCATAAAATTCGGATTAAAAAATGATGGTTTCCGAGTCGTTTTTGTCGAATTTTTGGTAGTTTTTTCCA
>JAIPRM010001760.1:0-35129 GCA_025469315.1 Stegophylla sp. TES_Ste_2020
CCCCCCCCCCCCCCCCCCCCCCCCCCCCCCCCCCCCCCCCCCCCCCCCCCCCCCCCCCCCCCCCCCCCCCCCCGCGAGAAATTTATTGAATTATATAAATTCTCAAAAAATTACGTTTTTAACCGAACTGTAAAAATGATGAAGTAGCACATTTGCATGCATTTGTAAAATTATATTCATTATACATACACCGATTAATTAATTAATTATTAAAGTATTAATCTAATTTTGATTTTTAAGTACTATCTTTTTATCCTAAAAATTTAAAACCATGTGGGTCGCGGTGGATTTTTGAAGAAAAATTTTGTGTCGTGGTCCTAAAAAGATTGAGAACCACTGTTCAAAACCACTAATTATTATTATTAATATTTTTACGCGTCAAATAATGTAAAGTCGTATTTTATCGACCACGAGAATAAAAATGGGCACGGAACGATATTTTTATCGGGGGGGGGGGGCGGTGTGAGGGACTAGGGCGCCTGAGAAGAAATATTTGTCGTTTTGTCGTTTTATTATGGTCTGGCAAATTGAATATAATGAAAATTAAAGAATAAAATAGAATATAGTACATAATAATTCGTTCTGATATTGAAGGCGTTGTACAATATTATGCACCGGATAGGGATGGTATTGGCCCATCGAATTCTAGGGTTTTAACCAGTCCAAAATGAGTATTCGGCCCTTTGAAAAATAATTGTTTTAATTTATTTTAGAAGTGTACCTTCCAATATTCACTATACACTCTTATATATTTTTTTTGTCTCACATTACACAATCGGCCCAAATTACACGCGGCCTATGGAGTTTAACTCGGTGTAACTCACTATCCGGGCCTGTGCACAGCAATTTCTGAACACGAAATATTAAAAAAAAAATTATTGTTGATTACTTTTTTTTTTTTTTTTTTTTTTCTTATCTCCACCACTAAACATTAACAGCAGTTGGATATTATTCTGAGATTTAAAATACCGTTTCTGCTTATTGCCGTCGCTTAAAAAGAATGTCAGTTGTAATACTGGCCAATTTATCACGTCGCCGTAGTAATTCGTGACCATTTGGCAAAATATATAAGCGTCGAGACAATAACCTCGAAATCGGCGGTGGAGGCGGCGGCAAGTTCGATTTTTTCTCTCCGGCCGGCGCGGCGGCGGCGGCGCTCCGATGCAGATAACCCAGACTCGCAACATGGTGGCGGCGGCGGCAACATTACGACGTTTCCCCCCCTTACCGACCGGCCTCACCCCTCTGCCGCCGTTCGATCAACGCGTAGTTTTATTACGGCCGCACGGGGTGGGCAGCGCTGTTCGTGTGATGACTACCCCAACCGCAGCGCCACAGGCACGGGGCGCCCTTGAACCTCGAGTTCAAGGGTCGCCCCCCCCCCCCGTTCAAACGCGGACATTATTATAATAATATATTACACTCTAGTATATTGTTATTAGTTTATAATATTATGTTTATAAGCGTGTCCGTCAATTATTATTATTATTATTATTATTATTGCTATATTACTGTTTTTTTATTGCTCGTTCGTCAAACGACAAAAATAAAAAAAAATATGTACCGTAGTCATGCGGGCGCGTATCATAAAGATATACGCGGTCGAATTTAAATTTCGGGCCACTGTTTAAGCGCACACCGGACACCACTGCGTTCAATCAATTTATAAATTCGTTGCGCAATTAGAATGGGGCTAAGCCCTGTCAAAACTACTCATAGTCCTCCAGAATTTTTTGAGAATTACATAAGGTCAAAATGCCTTTTGGAGGGCTAAATCAATAAAATAAACATATTAGCCCCCCCCCCCTCAAAAATGTTTTCCAGGTTGCGGGTACGAGACGATACCTCTGTTTAACGGACGTTTCCCAGTACTCGAAAAAAAAAAAAAACGTCGATATACGACGAGCACTTAAGGGAGTCGGTCGGATATTCCCGTTTCTCCGCACTCGCATAGGCTGTATACAGAGCGTCGGCGTAAAACGCCCACCACCACCACGCCGCTGCCACGCCGTCGTCGTCGTCGTCGTTCCCTATTATATTATACCTATTATACTATATAATACTAACGTCTTTTGCTACATTATAAACTACGACGCCACGGACGAAGAGTCGCGGCGGCGGCGGCGGCGGAGGCGGTCAACAACCGCGCGCGCAAAATGTGACCGCATAAAAACGCGTATACCGAAGAGCGCGCGCGGGCGTGGCGGCCGTCGGTCGTCGCCTCGGAGTATAAAATACACACGCGGTGACTTCTCGGAAACCCGAGTACGATGCACCGTGGTGGCGGTGGGGAAATGCAAGCAGCAGCAGCAGCAGCAACTAGAGGAGAGAATGCGTTTTCACCGCGTGGTACAACGAAAATAATAATAATATCCGCGCCGGTGTTGTCGTTTTCACGACGGCGGCGTGGGTTTCTGTCCTCGATCCAGCACACGCGTCGCCTCCATCGCGCGCCGGACTGGGGAGGGGCTGCGAATAAGGGGAAAGCATAATGATGATGATGATGATGATAATAATAATAATGATAACAGTAACAGTATAGTTATAATATGTACTGCAGCATCGGAATGACTGCAAAGGCCTTTAGGGCGAGGGAGTGTGTGTGTGTGTGTGTGTGTGTGTGTGTGTGTGTACGCAGCACACGGACTCTGACGCTTTACTACACACTGTGGGGCGTTGCTATGGACACGAGACGGTTGTTTACTACGCGTCGTCGGCGTGGGTGGCGGCGACGGCATGGGGACCGGCGTTGCAGACGAGACCACGTCGCAGTCGTCGCCGGTCTCTTCGTCGCGAGCTTGCAGTGGTGTCACGACGTTATTCCACAGTAATACACACACGACTATAAAATACTACTACTACGGCCGGTCGCGTCGTCTGGGCCGCGTTTTCCGTCGGCGCCCTTTCCTCCGCCCCTCCCCCCCACCCCCCGATATCTACCCCTATTTTTATTCCGTCTTACGACAACGCCCTAGCTATCGCGCCCTCCTTTGCCTATAGCGCGACCCTTCGAACTTATTCCTAAGGGTTCCTCGCGGGCAGACGCACGGCCGCACCCCACTACTGGGGGTTACTATTATACTAATATATAAGACGCACAAATCGATATACGTCGCCGCCGGCCGGAAACTACTATACCATACGCTAAGACTTAACGCGCGACTAACAAGACGGAAATCTCTAAACGCAGTGATTTCCAGTAAATGCCGAAAAACAAATTTACCATTATTATATATCTTATATATTTTCCGAGGATATTTTTATCCTAATGAACTGTTTCTATCTCAGAATTTGTGAAAAGTGAACTAAAGTCATTGTTAAAAAAAATCACGAACTTTGCCGCAGAAATGTATGGAAAAATTTTATAGAAAAATTTTATACTAAAATACAAAGTATTAAAACAGACCAATTTTTATTTCACTCTATTCGACCATTTAAAGAACTTCGAACTATTATGGGATTTATTTTAGTGTGGATTGTCGCGGAATCGGGTACTGTAATAGAGATTGTTGTGTTTGCAGCGGTCTACTAGTTCTGAAGTATTATTCTATATAAGCGGGAATCATATTATGTAAAAACACAAAAAAAAATCCAAGTCGATGTAGCATAAAAAATAATGTTTAAAAATGTCGTTTCACCGAGTTTCATTTGCCGCGTAACTTCACCTATAATAATAATACCCGCTACTACTACCAATACTACGAATACGTTTACTACACCGTGAACAGTAATATTATTATTACCCGGGTTGGCTATAAATATATTAATAATAATAAACGCGTCGCGGTGCGTCTTGCACACATGTGTGCGGTTGCTGCGGACAAAAATACGATTCAACTCGCGCCGCGATCACGTGTTGTGCATTATATTAATCGTGTGTGCGGTTGGTTTTATAACGACTATACGGTAATTATAATATACTACGGGCGGGCGTAGTACTACTTATTACGCGACAGTACTCCCAGACGAGTGTATTTACACCCGCGTCGCGTCAGACGCACACGAGACGCGCGAGAATCGATTACGATCGTGGACACACACACCGAGAGAGAGAACCGAACGAGCGAGAAAGAGGAGACAAGCACTCGTGTGGTCCGTACGAGGAAACGAATATAATACAGTGGGCTGCTGCGTTATTTTGACTACACATATAAGTATTATAATTTTTATGTGAAGAAAAAAAAAAATACTCGGGGTGTGTCATCTCGGCGCTGTGTGTGTCGGCGGCTGCGGGGTCTGCGACGACCGTGTGTAGACGGGGTGTACTCGAGCGTTGACTCACATAATATTATTATACATTATTAGGTATACTATATTATATGTATATATAAATACGTGTTGTACGAACCGTGTCGGCCGAAAACGCGTTCGTAACAATATATTACGCGTTATAAAAATATATATATATATATCGTCGCGTCAGTTATAATAGTACACAAGGCGGCGGGCGTACTCTGTATAGTAGTAACCATTACCAAGGTTGTGGTGGTCGAGCGTCTCGTAGTATTATTTTAAATTATTTTAAACACGAGCGCTCCCAAACACCGGCGCGTTT
Organism: Stegophylla sp. TES_Ste_2020; assembly: GCA_025469315.1. Classification (NCBI taxonomy): domain Eukaryota; kingdom Metazoa; phylum Arthropoda; class Insecta; order Hemiptera; family Aphididae; genus Stegophylla; species Stegophylla sp. TES_Ste_2020. The sequence continues at coordinate 4,556 of JAIPRM010001760.1, forward strand.
GTTCCGTTTATATAATAATAATATATAACATAATAAATCAATTCGACGATCGAGTATTATAAACACAAGACTCGTCGTCACCGACGCGCGATGACAATGTCATTATTATTACTACTATCATATACACATGTGTGTATACACGTAAAAAAAAAAAATAATAATATATCGAGTATCCTCACTGCCACCAGACTACTCCCGCCACCCGGGAATTCTGCGTTTTCTACACACACTAGATCGCCAATGATGCGGCGGCTGCATCCGATTCAATTGATTCGGCCGTGAACGTTACCGCGGTTTCAAAGTCACTCGTCCGCGTACACAACACATTGTATCCGTGCGTCGAAACCGTCGCCGTTCACGCCGCATACAACCGCCGACGACGCCGCCGCCGCTGACGGATTATCGATTCATTCTGCTCCGCCGCGCAGCATCCGAAAAAAAAAAAGCCCCAAACGCCGAGGCCCACGTGTGGGGGAATGCGGTATTCGGATGATTTTCTCCCCCTTTTTTTTTGTTTTTTCGGACGTTGGACATTTTTCTTCCACGGCGAGCGTTCATTTTCTACCAGAAAAACGGGTTTAGGTTACCGAAAGATAATTCAGAGTGCTTTTATATTGAATGAATTATTCACAATTTATACTTCACCCTCCTCTCCTATCCACTCCCCGTAAATTGGTCGTGTTTTAACTATAACTGAATACTTTACCGGTGATCTCATATATCAGACACTTCCAGAATGATGTATAGAAACAATCATAATATTATTGTGTACGTTATTAAGAGTGGGCAGAGAACTGGTTTACCTTTTACGGACACAATCATTGATCATTATTATTCCTATACACTACACGACTTAATTGTACTATTTACGTACGATACGTACATCACGCTATTTGACAACTGCGTATCAATGTAATATGTTTTTATCCGTATTCTTTAAAGTATTGACTCTCGAGCATCGTGTTCTGAAGAAAATTCAGAAGACACTGCCTTTTTGTACGTACGTACAATGCAAAGATAAGTGGCAAACACAGTTTCGTAAAATGGAAATTAGAGATTTATTGAATCAGAAGAAGATTTTCACGAATCCCGGCGGCGGCACGCGGTTGAATGCAAATGCACGTTACGTATTGTCGTAAAACCGAACGGATATAGTATCGTGTAGGACACGCGGGTTTTTGGCGCGGCGGACATGTGCGAAAATTGAATATTCTGTCGAGGGCAAATACTGCTGGTTTCACATGTACCGAGCGGCGGGTGATGGCAACCGCGAGAGAGATAAAAGAAAACACATAACGTGGGCGGGTGCGTATTGTTGTTACCGCGACGTATTGCACAACAGCTGCCGGATGGAGAAATAAATAACAATTGCTGGGAGAACGACCGTGCCGGCGGCCGGCGCGATCCCGACGCGTCTCAGCAGCAGCAGCCGTAGCCGCCGCCGCCGCCGTCTGCAACCCTATCGCGGATTTTTACCCTTTTCTCGCTATTATCGTCTGCGAAAGGGAACCACTCCGAAAACATATGTACCGCGCGACCTTCGCTTTCAGAGTTTCAGGTACGGAGCGTAATAATAATTACTATTGTTCGTTCTCTTGAACCCGAAAAAAAAAAAAAAAAATCGTACTACCATATTGCGTTCGCCTTCCGCGCGCCGCCGCCGCCACCACTGCGGACGGACGACGACGTCGCGTCATCGCCGCGCCGCACCGCCGCCGTCGTCATAGAGGTCGACCTTCCGATGGGGCAACAATGCCGGCGTGAAATGACCGTGAAACTACACGTTGCTTACCTGTTTAGGTGCTCTCCTCGCCCGGTTAAGAGGTTAATAAAAAAAAAAAAAAAGATAAAAAAAAAAACAAAGCCCGACCATAATAATAATAATATAATATAATATAATATGTGTAACAGCCTTGGACCCGACGACGAATCTCCCCAGACGTTTCCCTTTCTTGGACCCTTATCGAAGGTCACTGACCATTTTTTTTTCATTCTTTCCTACTCAAAAATTTCAATGTCGACCCCCGCGGTTTTATGACCGCGGAAAGTGTTTTCGTTTTCTTCTCACCGTATATTATATAATAATATACGGATATCATCGTGAACGACGCACAATACACACATACGCAATGATAATAAATAACTCACGCGCGCGCCCCTGTCACCCTTGTATGTATTATAATAATGTGGTGTAGGTGGTGCGCGGTATATACCATTAGAGGCCGACGGAATATTATCGTACGCGCAGATACGATTTATGCGCGTCCCGTGTGCGGGGCATTGTACGTACGTAGTACACGCGGTAGTGGTGTACCGAAAAGCAAAAAAAAAAAAAAACGAAAAACGAAAAACGAAAACGAAAATGAAAATAAAAGTGAAACCTCCAGGAGACGCCCTTCGAAAAACCGGCGCGCACACCGGGGTGTTTATAAATACGTGCACATACACAAGCCGGGCACCACCCTATTATTTTTCAGAGAGGTCGAAAAGGGTTGCGTATGTGTGTACACTCGGTTCACCTACCCCCCACTCGCATAGTGTGTAACACGCTGTATTGCGTTTCGCACCTGATGTTATTTGCGCGCGTCCCTCGCAGCAGCAGCTGTGGAAATTGGGCAAACGCAACGAGCGAACGTGTATAATACACGAAAATATATACGTCATATTAAAATAAATATAACAATAATATAATATAATATTATTATTATGTCGCGTGTATTGTGTGTGTGTGTGTGTGTGTGTGTGTGTGCGACGTGTGTTGTAGTTGTACTATTATTGTGCGGCGGCGGCGGCGGCGGCGAACACCTGAACGGAATAGAACGACGGGGACGGGTGGAGAACAACCCTTGCCAAAACGGTCGCGGGGGCGGGTGACGTAACCACCCGGTCGCCCGCATTAATATGTGTACCGCGTGCGACGGAGCGGTGGTGGTGGTGGTGGTGGTGGCCACGACGACGACGGCCAAGTTCGGCGGCGCACGCAACGCGCAAACATTGACCTTATAATATTATACCCGTACCGCCGCCGCGCCGTTGCAGCCGCCGCACACGGCCGACGACGACGACGACGACGACGACGACGACGGCGGCGGCGGATGGTTCACTGTCCTTCGTAGATCATTGGACTTCCCTCTCCACCGCAACGCGCCATTTATCGCGTACCCCCTCGTGTCGGCTTGTTGTGCGATCCGATCCACGCGAATGGCGTACCTAACCTATCGTATCGTCTCACTCTGTATAATATACATTATTATCGTTGTTGTTGTGCACCAGTGTCGTAATATTATTATGTTTGTAGGTAAACCTTTTTTTTTTTTATACTTACAGCAGCGGCCGAGTGTGCAATTTATAAAACAAACGATTTCCCCTCCCCTATCCCCACCCCTTGTTCCTTTCGGTAAACTATATTCGTTTTTCACACCGGAAACACACTGCGCTGTGTGTGTGTGTGTGTGTGCCGCCGAGACCGATCGCGATTCGTCAAGGGTTTCATCTCGTCGTCTCTTGGCACGACAACGAAGAGTGGACGAGTGAGAGAGAGGAGTCGCGATTAATACACTATTTTATTATTGAATATATTATTATTAATGATTTTCAGCATATTAATAATATGATTACAATATTATTTTCATTGTTTGCGCAATAATAAGCTCGACGACGGCGCCAAGGACGCGCGGAAACTAATGAAAAACAAAAAAAAAAAAATCAAAAAATGAGTCAATTGCCTTTTCCTTGTTCCGAAAACGACACACGCCGCTGACGCAGCTGCAACTGCCGGAATTCCACAACACATTATGGTCCTCGTATCTACGTAGATAACGTGTGTGCGTATACAATGTTCTACAGTCTTATCAACTAGTGTCAATGTTAAGGTCGAGCGAATTAAATCATAACATCAGCTCACAGTAAACAACATAATTCATGTATTATAATACATTCTCGTTGCGAAACGGACTGATACTAATTTTAAATTTCCGATTGGCCCGCACAGACGAAAAACTAAAAGTTTCTATGTGAAATATTACAACAATCGGTCACTGCAGTTATGATTAAAAACGCGGCAGGCTTATCGTTATTTTCAAGATGTGTGTGTGTATACAATGAATTCGACCAAACGATTTAATTAATATAATTTGTTGCACATTTATAATACTGACAATTTGGCACGATCTGGCGTTTTATAGTTTATTATTATCCGATTAATATCGGCTTATCTATAATAATAATATTATATCGTCGCAGCGTATTGTACGGTATGAAATACACGTCATGCACGCATCTCTTTTAACGAAATTAATATATTTAAATGGCTTCCCACAGGTGAAGACGACACAACGGCTCCGGGTTTTATACCGGATACATAATATTATACGATGCAACATTTGTATATTATTATGAATATTCCGAAGAAGCTAATAAAGTGAAAGTGGTGCGGATGTTTTAAGGCGCATGGAATCATTTCATTATCAGTTTTAGAAATAAAAATAAAAAACATGTATATACATAATCAACTTATTTAACTTGTAACAGTCTCGAGGTCATTACATTACTTTCTCGACTAATCTCAACTAATAATAAATAATTATCCTAGTGCGGCTAATATAATTCACTGGAAGTAAAAATAATAATACCTACATAATATTATGTGTCACAGTTACAAAGCATGAAACTGGTGTACAGAAAAATTAGAAAAATATGGACGAAAATACATATAGTAATTACCTCGGTTTTTTTTTCAATTATAAACTTTTACACATCGTGTATTATATTCATTGTTTTGCTTACTTTCGTGTTCATATATTATTATTATGTTTTATACACTTTATTTTAATTTATTGTAAAATATTTCTCATTCAAAAATATTATAATAAGACATTATATTTTGATTACTAGGGAATGTGGATTAATACCGTTGGGATAATTGTGATTTTTTACAGTACGTATATTTCATAGCCATTTTGGATAAATTACAAAAATCATATTTTCCTTTTACCTAGGTGAAAATTTAAAAATAATTGAAATGAAATAAAATAAGGCCGACTTTATTTTGATATGAAAAATTTTAAATTTAATAATATTTTAATACAATTGATTGAAAATAAATGATTTTTTGTGTATTAGTTATCAGTAACTGATAACTTTTATTTAATATGTATGTAAACTGACAAATTTTAATTTATGGCTTAGATAAGATTTAACAATATTAGGTTTAGTTACTACTATAATATAGTATATTTTGTAGTCGCCACAATATTATAGGTATTATCATAAATCTTTATTTAATCAATATCGTATATCGTAATCAGTTGTTTTCGATTTTATTTACTATTATTAACTTTTTAAACTTTCGGTACTTACTTTATTTACATAATAGTAAAATGAATTTAATAATAGTAAAATCAGCTGATAACGATTTACGATATAGATTAGATATAGCATAATTATTATAATATAATTTTATGTATTATATTAAGTATATAATTTCTTATCAGCGCAAACTTCATACAATAAATTATTCTACATTTGAAATAATATGTTAAACGTTAAGAAATGTCGCTCTTGTTTAGCGGTGCCGGTGTAGGATAATAAAAAATATCGGTCCAAATTAGGGAAACCCCGTTCTCCGAATTCCGGAGGCTCGTAAAAATAATATAGAAAAAAAAAATTTTGTTTTTTTTCATATTAATTTGGATAACAACAATGATTTCGATAAGAAAATTTGATTACAAATTTACGTCGTTAGAAAACAAGTACTACGATAATATTATGGTCGCGAAAATCGCATTCCGTTTTTTCACTCGCCTACACCGACTGTCGACTTCGTTTAAAAACGTAAGCGAAACGTATTATAATTCGGTCCAAAAACAGATCAAAATAATATGTTTTATCGATTCGCTATCCAAATAGCCGGAAATCTACACGTCATACGCGTTATCATTTTGAATAAAATATGGTTGTCAATAGTATACAATTTATAAACACTACTATTTAGGTACCGACGATAACCGGCTTTTACCGCTGGACCTCGTGGTGCGCAACGCTTGTCAAGTGAAAGTGACATAAACGTTTAGGGGTCTTCCAGTCCGAGATGAGAAAATATGTTAATACAGTAATAATATTATAGGTATATTAATATAACGTAGCGTCTCAAGGTCACCCGTCTTATGCGGCGACAACATAATTTACAATATTATACGATTAATATAATACAATAGGATCGTGCGTATATTATAATATTGTAAGAACGTAATATTTTGTTGTTTATGAATTAATTTTTCCGACAGGCGAAAAACACCGCGCGTTATACTACATAATTATAGGAAAAGAAAAAAAAATCCGACCCGTCAAAACAATAACAAATCGAATGTCTGCCGGTGGCGGCGGTACATTGATAATGACGACGACGGATGGCAGTAGCGAATATTTTTACAAAATTCTCACGACGTTGCGAATAATATTATAATGCCAAAGCGCCCCCCCCCTCTCGCAAACCGCCGCTCGGTTAAGGTCACCACGCGGGGCAGTGTGTGTGTGTGTGTGCGAATTGTGCCGGTCTAGACGCGACCGAGACACTTTTCGCCGTCGTCTGTGGGTTACGATGAAAAATAAAATTCGTCGTATTCGTCGTCGATAATAAACGAAAACACAATGCACACCGCGATATTATAATAACAATATTTCGTCTGTGTTCGTACACGCGTGTGGGAGGCGGGGGCGGGTCATTGTTTGAATTGTGGTACGAACGCGATATACGTACGTTTTTGGAAATATCCAGCGGGAGCACGTTCATAAAAAAAAAAAAAAAAAAAAAAAACGCTTAATTAAAACGGTAATTAACCTACAGGATATGAGCGACATAAAATTCAGTTGGTTACAAAAAGAAAAAACATAAATATATCTAATATCAAACACATGCGTTCACTGAACGACGACTATAGTATAATATTATTATGAAAATAACAATAGATAGTAATATTATTATCGTGTGCGCTGAGAATAATATTCTCCTTGTACAAAAACATAATGCACTACGATTTTGGAAATTAGAATATATTTAAAAAAAAAGGTATTTAAACGACATTTTATTATTCTCAACACAAACTTTCAACGTAAATAAATTATTGGAACTCGAAATAATATGTTTGCGCTTGTGTGATATATAGTAGGTATACCATGACTAAGATGTACTTGAGATTTACACGACATATTAACATAATATATAATAAGGCCGATTTTCGATATATTAACACTTTCGCACTGTCAGTATCGCACGAATAGTAACGAAAATAACCAGGAATATAATATTGGCATGCGAACGCCGCATAGCAGTGACATACCTAACTGCTACACTCAAGAACTCGAATTTTGCGTCCGACCTTTTGGGGGCCGGCGGCCTCGATATCCGGGGGCCGGACACACACAGTGTGTGTGTGTGTGTGTGTAGCGGCTTGTTTTGTACGTAATATACACACATGTAGGACACGAGTGTTTGGCTGAGAACTAATAATAATAATAATAATATGCCGGTAATCATGAATGTAGGTAATGTCGGAGTAGCAATCGCGAGCGCGCGCGACCTCGACGTGCGATGTCGAGATATAATATAAACGTGTGGGGGAAACGAGACTACAGGAACAGTTGTCGAAGTTCAAGTTTAAATATTAACGGCGGACGGCCGTGACGAAACGCAAAAAAAAATAAAAAATTCGCACTTGAAAACTTCTAATTACGTAATATTATTTATTATAATAACAGAACGGGGAAAAAAATTTAAGGTTTCTCAATATCATGTTTTTCGAATTTTTACATTCGGACGACGATATGAATATAATCTATAACTGGCCACCGATCACGTGCCTCACAAGACAAGACTCGGGTGTTTTGCGCTCAAATCGCGGAAAATATCCACTGCTTGGGGGAGACGAGCGCACGCGCGTGCTCCCGCGATATCGTCGATCGCCGGGGCTTCTCGGAGGAGAGTATTTTCGGCCCGCGCGTGAAAACGAAAGCAAAACATTCACCTGCCCGCCGAAAACCGACGACGACCGGCGTTTCCCTTTCGGATCTTTCACCGGTGCGGCGCCACTTTCACTCTAAATACCTCTTCGCGCCGCAGAGGACGACGACCGACGGCCCACGGATTTCGATAAAAAATTATAAATAATAATAATAATAATCTTATTACGGATAGATCAATCGCGTCGTGAAAAAAAAAAAACAATTGGAAATGACACTCAAGGGGGGCCCTTATGGTTACTAAAAAAAAAAAAAAAATACGTTTATCGCACTCACCCAAGTCGGGTATGGAGCTGGTCGGTTCTTCGGACAGCATCGGAGGACTCCGGCTGTATTCCGTCTTGATGGTCAGGGGTGCGGCGGCTGCGGCCGTCGCCGGGATCGTCTTGCCGCGAGGGCCGGGCGCGGCGGGCGGACGCATGGTGGCCGCCGAAGACGACGGCGGCGCAACAGCAATAGCCGGTGTCGAGCACCCGTGTTGCTGTTGCTGCAGCTGCATCTGTTGCTGCTGCTGCTGCTGCTGCTGTTGCTGTTGCTGTTGCTGCTGTTGCTGGTGGTGATGGTGCTGTGCGGGTGGTGACGGCACTCCGCCGCTGCCGCCGCCGGTCGAAGACGACACGACGCCCGGCGATTGCGGTACGCGAAAGTCACCGCCGTGCGACTGATGCTGGTGTTGCTGCTGATTGTGCTGTTGCTGTAGTTGTTGTTGCTGTTGTTGTTGTTGTTGTTGATGATGCTGTTGTTGCTGTTGCTGCTGCTGCTGCTGCTGCTGCTGCTGTTGTTGTTGTTGTTGTTGTTGTTGTTGTTGTTGCAGTCTTTCAGCACTGAACACGTGCATCAGTACGCCCGAGCTGGTCACGACTTGGGACAGTTGCATCGCGACGGTACCCTGGGCACACCGGAGACGACGGAAAGAGGTCGAAATGCGAATTAGAGACGAGCAAATGCACGAAAATTAAAACGGTTTTTTGGGAAAACACTAAAACCGAACGACACGACGCACTGTCGTGGCGACGTAGAAATAATAAATAATATTACGTGTTTTATACATGTTTGACGCGGGTGGTGAGACGTGTGGACAGAATCCTCCTAATGTGCTACTACCGCGATTCGCACGAAACGCACTGGGCGACGGCTGGCGGTGACGGCATGGGGCGCGAAAACGCAATACAAAATTGTATCGAGCGAAAAAAATTCGCCACTCGAGTATATTATGTTGTAAAATGACGAAAAAAAAATTTTTCATAAAAAAAAAAAAAAGACAAAAAAAAATCCGACGATATTATAATTTATTATCGATTATACTATAATAATAATGCTTGAATGTAAACGCGTGATTCCGAACGAAAACGTAACGATGAAAACAAAAATGAAACATAAAAAAAAAAAAAAAAAAAACAAAAACAACACACTTCGCGCGCGCAACACTGCACCGTGTGTATATTATTATACTCTCGTACTACAAAACACTCGGTCGTATCGTTTTTGTCGTCGGAACGCACGCGGCGTGCTGCTACCGCTGGCGGACCGGGAATGAAAGTGAGCGCGTGTTGCGGCGGTGGTGTCTCCCCGGTGTGCGCGGCGCGCGCTCTCGGTACGCGCTGTGTGCGTGCGTGCCGCGCGTTCGTTGCGTGCGTGCGTGCCGCCTTGTGTTGGTTACTGGGCCCCGCCGCCGCCGCCGCCGGTTGCCATTCTACGCGGGTGCGTTCGTGTGTGTGTGTGTGTGTGAACGCGCAGAGTGATGGGCCCCGCCGCCACCGTTCACCGGGCCGGCGGCCGTGTGCGCCGCGCACCGGCCGCAGCCGCCGCCCGTGGCCTTGTCCTTGAAAAGGCTTCTGAACCCTGACCGACGGTCGGGCGGGGTACGAGGGTTCGGCGGCGGCGGCGGTGACGGCCTGAGCACCGCCGCCGCCGCGCTTGCGCTCTCCGTCGACGACACCGTTCCCCTCGCGCGCGCCGCCGCCGACGCCTCCTCCACCACTCGCCACCGCCACCACCGCATGACGACCTCTCCGCCTTGGCATTTACCCACACACCGATACCTCCCCTCCTCTCTCCGCCTGCCACTCGATGGTCCACCGACGATAACGCACGCACACAATAATAATAATAATACTAATACACGATACGTACGCGCGGAGCGTGTGTGTCGAAAACGCGCTCGTGAACTTGGCAGTCGGTGCTGCCTCCTCCTCATCCTCCTGCTCCTCCTGCTCCTCCTCCTCCTCCTCCGCCACTGGGCCAGCCGCCCTTTCGCGCCGACCGCTACTGCAGCTTATTGCCGGCTATAACCGTTTCGGCGGGTGTCGCGCGAACTGCCGTCAACCCTTCCCCTCAGCTTATGTTTTTCCAGCGTTTTCCGGGAATTCTTCCACTTTGGGTCGGCGTTTGCGAACCGTGTCTGCGGTTCCGATATTGTTTTCTCTTCGGTTTTCTTCCCCTCCTTTTACCTTCTCCGCTTTCTTAAGTCTCGGTCAGTCGTGTATATATATATATCGTTGACCCAGACCCTGATTTCTCAAAATCGCTTGTCCGGTGCTCAACTCGTATTTGCACATTCAATTTTTAAATTTTGGTTAACCTCTACTCGCGAAATAATTTGTATTGGGTCCTCCATCAGAAATTCAATCAAATTTATATGCCAATACGGTTTTTTCCTCCGTATTTAAATAATATTAACTGCTTTTAAACTGCTCGAAGAAAAGAAGTGCATAAACATCGGAATTGAACTTTTAGGAGGGTGTAGTACCCGCATTCGTCAACAATATTGAAAAATATCGTAGAACATAAATTTTGGTTGGTCATCAGAGTGTAAATATCTTTTATCAAATTAAAGAGATGAATATTTTCAAGAGTAACGTTTCTTTAAGTAATATATCGTTTTTAAATTAATTATTTATTTGCACGTGATTTTCATTCTTATATGGGTTAGTTGTTTCAATTTTAACATTTTTTAAAACCTTCCAGCGGGCGCGTATCAGTTGTAACACGTGAGTAGTCACTCATTGCAAACGTTCTAATATTATGTAGTGACAATTGTACCTCTATAAAATATTAATACATTTACTGTGTCATAAACATTGAAAAAGAACCTTCAGAAATAAAATAGAAAATTAAGTTAAAACGATAGGTGTGTACATAAAAAATATTTTTGATTCAATCTGCGATTTTTACTTAAAAAAAAAAGTTTATTAACGTAACGTGATCACTTCAATAAAATAAATTATTGAAACATTTCAAGATTAATCTAAAATATAAATTATAACATTTTTTAGGAATTCGGACATAAAGTATAAAAACAGAAAAAAATAAAAATCTTGAGCGCAAAACTGATGTACTTAAATATAAATATATATCAATAAATCTATGATGGCACAAAATGGTTAGAAAACAACGAATTGGTCCGTTTCAATGTATTGATGTCATGATATGGAAAGTACCTATATGAAAAACATATCGTAATTCGTATCAACCCTTGTAAAAAAAAAAATTAAAACTTAATATCCTCATTTTACTTTATGAAATTAAAAAAAAAAAAAAAATCATACTTGCTTAAACGTACAATAATAAACTTTGGCATTCAAATGTTAATTTAAAATTGATTTAAAATACTTTTCATAATACCTATTTTAATTTATTTATTATATCTTTTATGTAAATAAACTTCGGATGTGACGAGACCCCGAAACATTGAAGGTCAAGTGCACCCTTTTCATTTACGTCAATTTTGACGTAGGTATACCTTGATCGTCGCCGTTCGATCAATCGCAAATCATCTATCATTTATCGTTTATCATCGTCTTCGTGCGATACACACTCAACGCGACATTATTTTTACCGTTTTATCGTCGAGATTCTATTTTATCGTCCCCGGATCCTTACAATAGCCGATGCGGGCGATTTTGAATGGTAGCACAGTTTAAGTGTTCATCAGATGGTGGGGTGAACTTATAACAACTCGACGACGCTGGCTGATGCGTGTGGAGAAACGAGGGCTTTTTGTTCGACTTGAATGCTTTGATAGGGGAAATTAAAAACAAAACAATTGAAAAAAAAAAAAAAATGTCTGCAATTTTAATGGGGCCCGGCGGTGTTGTATACGCATAGGACGAGGTGTGGATAAACAAAAGTTTCGTTATTGCGTTAATAAACTATAATATGTGCTATTGTGTGTAGTAGCTATAAACGGTGTAACTCATTAAATTCTCAAAAGTTAAAGAGTAATGTTGTAAAGTATTTAGTACGCGTGATACTTATAACTCGCTAAATATAGAGAGATAAGAGGAGAGATGGGAAAAAAGATAAAGAGACTCTTTATTACAAACCGAGAGAAAGAGAAAATGAGAGAGAAAGAGAGAAAAAAAATTGAAAGTTATAATCCGTATTAATCGAAAATGATTGCCTGCAAGTTATCTTTTTTGACTAAATTTTTTCAGAGAATTGTTTTTAATTATTTACAGTGGATAATTAAATCAACAAGTGCGTTTTTACTAACTTAAAAGCTCTTTAATGAAAAACTCTTAATCAGACAAAGCTCTGAAACTCTATACTACATTCCTACTTGCCAAGGTAATTCTGTTAAGACCCTAAATTACAAAATCCGCGCATAGCTTTCAAATATCTACATGAATGAATAAGAAGTTCAATGTTATTTTTAATTAAAATTTTGTTTCATTTTAACACGCTCTTTCTAATGCGCTTAGAATAGATTTTCAGTCTCTTAATGTTTAAGAAAAAAATTTAAAAATAAGTATTTTTGTAAATCGAATCACTCACGGGCTTTTATCAAATTCAAATCTATTTCAAATCTATCTGTATGACAAACATTATTTGTCATTGTTATCGTATAGCACTTTGTATTCATTTCAATGACCACAGTATTACTATTGAAATATTCAAGAAAGTAAAAAACAATTATTGACACAGCTTAAATTTTGTTATACGCTTAACATTTTAATAATTTATTGTTCTAATGAAATACATAGAACACGTCTTAATCGTTATAGTATAGTCGATATAGTTCCAAATAACGCTCTAGAGGGGTGTTTTGGAAGCTTATAAACACCCACACACATAACAATACCGTATCGTTTGTAGTAAATAATATTTGAACAATTATTATTAATATTTTGTTCACCGACCGCGCGTACTTAAATAGAAAATATCGACATAACAAAATATTCGTAACGTATACGAATACAATACTTACGAGGAATATATTTAATATTGCGACTCGAATAAAGATTATAAAATAAATATTGGTTTAGCACACCACGTGTGTGGTGATTCCACAATAAATTTCGATAGCATAGTGTTTTGAAAAATTGCACACACTAACCACCTGACCCAGGAGCGAGCTATGACACGCGTGCGCTATATTAGTGGCACGTGCCACTAGCTAACCGATTTTTCTGACGTGACGATTGGCTCGTTAATTCAGGAATTTTGGAATTTATAATAATTAATTATTTAATTTAGTAAGTCGACACGTGGGCAGATAAAATCCATTCGATGTATTTTATTTGACTGATAAAGGTTTGTCATTCCTGACCTAACCTAATCGTTCCACCGCTTGAAGCACGCGGTGGAATGTTACATTTTATATACTGCAGTATGTATCTAACATCAGAACTTATTATCTCAGAAAACGAAGAAACACTGATCAGTAGTCAGGGTTGTCACCTTTTTGATTCCAAAATAAAGTACATCATGACTCGGGGATCAAATTGTTTTTTTTTCACAAATTAAATAATTATTGGCTGGCCAACTCATAATTCACAACAAAATAAAGTGCATAAGGTATAAAAATTAATTCATTATAAATTAAACGCGATTTAAAGAATTAAGTTTTATTTATAGAACATAATAATTTAATATTTTTTTTTTTTCAAATGTATAACGCATAAACGTCATTTGTTGTTTTGAAATTGAACACGAAGAATAAACCCTTTTTATGCTTTTAACAAATATTATAATAATAATTAAGTGTTTTACCATACTTTGATGAAGCTATAAAGCACAGAAATGAAAAAAAAAATACAAAACTTTGGAAAATAGTACAGTTGGCAACCCTGTCAGTAGATAAGCTTAGGTTCGTAATTTCTATAAACGAATTCAAAGTGAAAATAATATTTCAAATCGTGTGTGTTTTTTATGAAAAATAAAAATTAGCTACAATCTGTTTAATGCTAATTCGTATGGTCGATATTAAATCAAATATCAATCCTGATTAAACAAAATACGTTTGAAAAAAGCGTTGATTTCAATACGATTGTATAAGATGTAAAATGTCAATATTTAATTAAAAAAAAAAAAAAAAACTGGGTCGACTCTTTTTTCTATTTTTTGAGTTTCATAATTTAAAATTACTCACACAGTACCACATGCTGTATACAGCTCGTTTAACACACCAACTACGATTCGTCGTTTTATCATTTAATCTTAGTTTATTAAATACGTTGATTCTATGACGAAAAAAAATGTCAATCCCCTTCCAGGTATACTCGGTATCGAAAATTTAAAATACTCACCTGAACCGAAAATCAATTCCCTTTATTATTATTTTTCAATATGAAGAAAATTATAATAATAACAAACTGCAGTTATCAATGGAAAACATTAAATTTAATTAAACATTTTTATAACTTCTTTGGAAAATAAAATTGTAATGCAATGATACATCAATACTATTATTATTAAATTTTATGAATAACCGTCAGTGTGCCTAACAAAGACGTAAGCCAACAAAAGTTGTTATTTGATATTAAACACAGCTGCTGCTAGCCGATATCTATTTACTATGGATGATAATATATTTTATAAATAAACAAAAGTCTATATTCAATGATAACAATATGTACCATAAATATTTTATTTCGAAAGGAACGGACGAAAGACAACTCCCAAGGTTTAGTGCTCCATTTAGACGCAATGTGAGAAAAATATTCCATTATATTTATACATATTTTGTACTGTAAATTGTATATAAAATTATATGATTTATATATTTTTTTTTTTAATTTCACTCGGTGCAAAAGCGTCAAGTGGCGCTCCCCTGTGGAGGCCCCTGTCTACACCGTTTTCGAGTCAATTTTCAACGATTAAGCATTTCGCGTGTGATGTGTGCTGAATATTTCGCGAGCCGCTGAAACATAATAAATATACATACTAAACTTATTTCAATATACCGTTGAAATTAATTCCCTGTAAAATAATATAATGTTGCACAGCACGTTTTGATTCTATCGCGTCGAGTTAAAACAACATAACAGATCGTTTTCGTTGCTGACTGTCAACAATTGTTTTTGTGTTGTCTAATCTCTAAGTTTTATTATTGTTAGGTTAGGTAATAGTTCATCCAACAGTAGGTCAACGTTATTTTTAGACCGTCTTTTTCAAAGACTTTTTATATTATTCGTTACGTTTGATAACGTGTCGATAACGATCTGACGTAACATTGTTTTTTAGATTAATCGTGCGTTATTGCTCAATCGCATCTTCTTCAATCGTTTTCTGACTTTGCCGCAATCGTCCACATTATACAGACGATTATTTTGGTATCAAAAAAAAAAAAACAAAAAACAACAACAGCGTTTTCCGAAATAAAGTCGAATACACGACTTGAAACGTGGCACTAACGTTGTAAACAGATTGACACGAGATGTGGACATGGATTATACGTCCTGTTTTATACAGGATTGTCCTTTATTTCGGCTCTGTGTCCTGTTGTCTTGACAAACTTCTCTCAGGACGCTTTTTGTCTCGTAATTTCAAGTATGTCCCATACTAATCCCGTTTTTTGACTTGAAATTTTTGAATAAAATAATGCAAGAATCTTGTGGATACTGTTAGATAAATTATAATCGTAAAATGAATTAACAAGTTTTTTTAAAAAGTAAAGTATACAATGTACATGAATAAAGGACTTGAAGAAATTTTAAAAAGTATCAATTTAGTTTAATTATATGTTATTTTATGTTTTTCAAAATAATATTTTTATGTGATTAAATTTAATCTAAAATAGGTAGTTTGAAAATTATACTTTTCACGATTCAAAAACGTAAAAAAAAAAAAAAAAAAATTATTTTAAAAATATTATGATAAATATTTTTGTCCTGTATTTTATGCTATGCTAATAATGACAGTGGTGTGTTTGGGAGAAGAACTGGGATCACAAAAACACTTTTCGTGTGTTGTCTACGAACCGATATTATAGGCCGTCGTCAGCACGTTGAGCACGGCGATTTTATTAAACGATTTAATTAAAATTTTATTAAAAAAAAAACAGATCAATAACAATTATTTTATCGTGTGCGCACGATTTTAAACCCCCCACCGACCAACACACATTGTTCGGATTACGGAGAAACGCGCGCGTAATAACATAATGCAATAAACTGTATCCGTATTTATTATATTTTTATGAATCGAGAGTTACTTTCGATTAATGACGTCGTACTTACGATCTCGTGTCGAGTAAACTCTTCACACGTGCGAACAACAATAACACACAGGTAGTATAATATTGGTTTTATTTATATAGTTTCGTCGTGTTGAAAGAAAATTAAATAATAATATTTACAATACGATTTAATGTGACCCATATTATTGCATAAGTATGATATCGATAAGTGTGGAACAATTTTATCGTATTTCTATTAATTTTGGCTACTGAAAGGAATGAGGAAGCCAATGTTTTTACTATGATGATTCTTTTTCCTTTTCTGTGTTCACTTTTTCGCGTAGAAAAAAACGTGTCCAAAAGTTTTGACTAGCTACTTTTTGAATCAGAATTTGGCTCTAGACGACACTATAGAAGGGTGATTCTTCAAAATTCTTAATAGTTTCTTCGAAATTCTTGGAAAATAACTCGAAGTTTGACAAAAATTAAAAAAAAAATTTAAAGGATAGACAATAACATTATGAAGAATAATGAACACATTATTCTGATTAAACAATTTTATTTTCTTGTTCTTAGATTTTTTGCGTGTTCACAAATTGACATTATTTTTTGTATTTATGTGTTTTTTTTTCTTTTATTAAATTAAAAATGATTATTGATATCTGAAGTTCCGTTCAGAATAGTTTCATTGAAGAAATGATTTTTCATTTCTTCAAGCACTCCCGCCACGAGTATTTAACTCGAGGATTTAAGAATACCCATGGCCCGTCCGAGTGTATCCGACAACAACCAGCTGTGACGCAAATTATGTTGAATAATGGATACGTATATTATATTTAATTAAATCGAGCGAAGCTCTAAATGGAAATGAAGGGATTTTTGAAAATAAAAAGACGATGGGTTAAGCGTTCCACGGGGTTGTATAAATTTTGAATAATTATCGTGTGTGCCTCACCCTCGTGTAAATTGACGCCAAGTGCCACCTGCGGTCGACGTTAAGTGTGTGTACGCACGAGATGTATAAAACAAAAGCATTCTAACGAGGCCATTGAAAGTTCCAACTATATACCTATATACATGGTAATATGATGACGTCACGAGTCGAATCAAATAATCACTCGTAAAACTTTTGAACAAAGAGACACTGCAATAGAGACACAGATGTCACACGTATTCTCGCGGTGAAAAAGTCGCATCTAATAGTTGTTTTTCTCTAAGTGTAGTGATTTTTTAGATTCTGAGGGGATTAATTTTACATTAACAGGTTTGATATTAGAGTAAGTTGACCTGGTATCAGATTTAAAGGTAAAGGTTATCTGTGTTTCTACGTGGGGTTTTTAAAATATTTCAATTTTCAAACGAGTTATAAATGCCTAAAATATACAATTTGAAAATGCTAATAACTTTATAATTTTAAAACTATCTTGTATCAACTGAAGCTCCACTCAGAATCATTTTATTGAAGAAATGATTTATTGTTTCTTTAACATTTGTTACATCCACCAAGAGAATCCCATCCAAGGTGAGAAGAACACCTATCGTGCGAAGTATATCCGGCTTTTTCGCCTCGAGTTCGTCAGTGAACGTTAGTGTGCGGTTGCGTTTTCGACAAAATTTTCTTTTCTAAACGTCGTGTATCCGTTGAAGTAGGAGTAAGTCTTATGGATATTCCACCGTTTGGTCTTATATGGAACTTAAATAACTTAAAAATATGCGCTATAAAATGCGTCCGAAAAAATGTAAATTACTCCCTTTATAATGGAAAAAAAAAAAAAAAATATGTTCTAAAAATTCCAAATAGAAAATAAATTTTACACTTTTCCAGCCGTTATTCGGAACTTACAAAAACATTTACTTAGAATTTAAAACGTTTTTTCTTTTTTTTGTACTCGAGTCTGAAATTAGTCCCAATCATAATAAATCATCGAAAATTTATCAATGTAGTGGAGATTTTCCACTTTTATTGATCGTTCTATAATGATTACTTCAAATAGACCAACAATTTCTTGCACATGATATGTGGTAATGATGTTGGATTTCCGCATATTCTTAGTAAATATTTAATAATATAATAATCAAAAAAATAAAATAAATAAAAGGAGGTATGCAAAAATATACGCTTAAAGTTGTTTATATTGAACTCTTTTTAAATTTCAAATGGAATTATAGCTAACTCAATTATCTATCTATATGCTACAATAAACATGCAAATATATACTATATACGTCTCAAACACTGCTAATTACTATCTTCATTTGGAACAGGTTTTGGGTGAACCGGTTGAAAACCGAGTTTATTGCCTTTAATCTGCTGCTGAAACCGCTGATTGAACATTTAAACATTTTAGTTCTGGTAATCATTCCAAAAACCGGTATCAAAAATAAGCGATTTGTATGTGGTTAGAAAAAAATATTCTTGTATGAACTCGAAGGTATTTTTATAAATTATAAACGCTGGTATTTTTAACTTACTTTAAACGTGTGAACTTTCATATTTTAGCCACATATGTCGGTAGTGCAATATTATTCTAATAAATAACTTATGAAAAAAAAAAAAAAAAAAATGAAAAACTTGTTTGCTAACTACAATCAAAAAAAGTTGACCTTTTTTTTGTTTTTTTGAGTTTTAATAACTATTGTTCAAAACCAATAATTTTTTGAAACTCACACTTTACAATCCCAACAGAAACTATTATAAGTATCACCGTTTTTAAGTCCTGGTTATGTATATATGTATAATTCATAAATATATACAGGTTGTGCCATGTTCATTTCCTTTTTTGGCTGTAAAAATGCATATATTTTGGATTTTTATTTTTTTTTTCTTATTATGATTGAAACTGTATATTATATTATCCATAACTTCTTTTTTTTTTCATGCCATCCTTAAATTCGAACGAGTAGTTTTTGATTTATTCAAATTTCAGTATTAAGAATAACAATCTCTTACTCGTTTTACACTCAAAATGTAGGTACTAAATATAACATACTTAAATGAGAATATCTCAAAACTATTCACTTGAATTTAGATTTTAATGCGTCGAAATTCACAGAAAAATGTCAGGAATAAAATTTTGCATTGAAAAAATGTTTGTATTGTCACAGGACTTTTTTAGGTGGCACGAAAAAAAGAAAAGTTATGGAAAACATATAAGTTTTATTATAAATTGGAGATATATTATAGTAGATTGATTCTTCGTAGTGTACACTGAGCAACTCTGAGCAAAGCTAAAACTCACGCCAATGCTCTGCGCAACAGAATTTCTGTAACCCCAAACTAACAACTGTTGAAACGATTTTAATAATAATTCGTAACTTCTTAACGTTCTAAGTACATTTTTATGGCGTTCGTGCTTATATATTAATTCATTGTGTTGACATTCCATACGAATTATTAAAATTACGCCGTTTACCGCTACTTACTCCACAAAATGGGCCTAACCGGTCGACCGTGCGATTACGATGGCTCAATAATGTTGTGTACCTATTACACCTAGTTGATATGGAGTTCACGGTTATTTCAATCGAACCGCGTCTGACGTTCTGTCCAAAATATTAACGCAAAGTAAATAATACATAATATACTTAATATACTTACACTCGTGTAAATTGAACGTATATACAGGGTGGGGCATTTAAACGGTCGTTTTTCAAAGTTTAATTTTAAAATAAATATCGAACGATTATGCATTATTATTACGTATATTGAAACAAAGTGCATAAACATGCAATTTATTTTTACGTTCTGAGCGGAGCGAAGTAACTTATGATTTTACAATGATGTTTATTTTTATTTTTATTTTTCTCTTTCTGTAAACATTTTTTCGTATAGAAATACTTGTCGAAAAGTTTCGATCTGTATCTCTGTAGATCCCGAATCACATCCAGATGATATTTTAAAATGGTCATTTTTGCAATTTCTCAATACTTTTTCGAAAAACGTGGAAAATCTGTAGACAAATTGACAAAGAACGGCAAAATATGTGGAACTTTTTAACATAAGTTCAAGAATAATGTAGCTAGAAACTTGAAACTATCAGAAACTACTAAAACAGGCCACTAGAACACTTCATAAAAATTTCAAAAACATAGGGACCAATATTTTGAGTTGACTTTAGAATTTCAAAAATATTAGAAATTGTTGCGCCGCCTGTCGTGTTTTTGTAATAACTATAATTTTATCGCATAAGCACGTTGTCATTCCATGTTCACTAAATGGCATTTTATTTTAAAACTAATAATATTTGGTAAGCATTCTCATGTCAAATTGCAATGGGGAAAATTTATTTTTTAAATCGTTCGTTTCAGTTTCCCACCCTGTACATACGTGTCGCATGTTTTGAATTTCTATCGCGTATAATGCGTCGAGTAATACGTACCCACGTGTTTACCAGCACCTACAGTTATTACCCGGGTCGAAATACCGGCGTAAGGTGTATGTTAATTATCTAGGATTTTGAATCAGCTTTTCCAAAAACTGGTTCGATTCCTGTTTTCGAACACACGAAAATCGCGCGCACGAAGTGGCTGCAACTTTTTTTTGTATGGAGATCAGCGTTCGAACGATAATTTACATTTAAATTACAATCGCATTTATTAATACAAATATCCGTTAGATAATAGTCATTGTATAAGGGCAGTTAATTTCAGAGGCGAGTTTAGATTTTTTTTCGTCGATAGTTCACCAAAATAAACATTTTTTTTTTTACATACAATATCATATTTATATTAAATGATTTAGATGATAACATGATATTATTTTTCATATTATTATTAAATATTTGAAAATTATTCGTATATTTATTGATTGCTTCTACCATTTAGATTGCATTATAATAGTAATATGCTATAATATTAACATGAAGTTGTTCAGATTTCGCGCTAAAGTCAATCGAAGTTTTATTTTAATGAGCTGAAGTTTTAAGCATCTTCGCTCTGTACTTTCACTATAAATACAACGTACCTCCCCAATACTTTCGAAAGTTCACTGAACCAATGAGTACATGATATGCTCAAACCACTTACGTTTCAAACCTACCATTTTATAACTAGATATTCGAATTACATTATAGCATTACCATACAGCGTTATAACGAGTGGAATGAATTTTCATAAATTTAATTTTGATTTGAAAAAAATTGTGTGTGAGAAATTGGTTGCAGTTATCAGCAGAAACTTAGTCTCCCATAGACACGCCAAAACGTCACATGATTTGCTTATAGATAAATCAAGTTTTATCAAAAAATACGAATGAAATTAATTCAGTTATTTTATTAAGTGATTAACAATTATTATATTGTTGTGTTATTTGTTATTTTAACAATTGTTTTTTCTTCAAATTTTAGAGGAACTTCTAATAAACTTGTAGCTTCCACATGTCTACGGTTTAAAAAAATTATATTATAATATGCAAAACTTCCATTTTGTTAATTATTATTAAAATAATAAAAACAATATTCCGCCTTCAATCTGCTCACCCACCCATCATGGTTTTTAACAGTGGCGCAACCAACAGGGTGTGTTTTGGGTGCCTGGACACCCTCTATTAATGGAAATTTTATTCAATGAGTATTGAAAAAAAATCCTTTTAACTATACAATAATTATTAAATCTATAATTCAGAAATAAACTTGAAACATGCTTTAAAAATTCATATTGTTAAATATGCGACACCAAATTATGTTGACTCATAGAAAAGGCAGTTAAATTTGGGTACATGAAATTAATAATATTAATGAATTCTTGTAAAGTATTGATTAACATATTGATTAAAACTTTTTATTTAAATAATTATTATAGAAATTTATAGGTGGACAACCCCCTTGAAAAAACCCTAGTTGCGACACTGGTTTTTAGCCATGGTAATCGGTAGGCATATTTTTTTTCCTGTGCTCGAATCGTGAAAAAAAAAAGCCTTACATACTTCTCACGATGGGTGGGATTCTCTTGACGGGTGTATTGAATTTTAAATAAACGATAAATCATTTCTTCAATAAAACGATTCTGAACGAGGGAAATTAATAATATAAAAAATAAATGAAAAAAAAAATGTCCAAAATTTTTTTTTTACATTTTCAAAATTTTCTTGCGCCAAAATCTTGATTTTCTATCTATGTTTAAATTTTCATATAGTTTAGATCAAAAAATGTTGGTTTCCGAGTCGTTTTTGTCAAATTTTGGGTAGTTTTTTCCAAAAAAAAATTGAAGATTTGAGAAATTCAAAAAATGACCCCTCTAAAGAACAATCTAGAGGAAAATTCGGTTTCAACATTTGGACAAGTATTTCTATACGAAAAGTTGTACACAGAAAAAAATTAATAAATAAACATCATTGTAAAAACAGTAGCTTCTTCACTTCGTTCAGAATCTAAAAAACAACAGAATATTATGGAAACGGTGGAAACGCGAGCAAAAGGATTGCGTTCCGAGCGAACGATTTCGGCTCGTCGTGCGGTGCCACATCACCCTATAGTCGTCTTAAAAACACGTTTCACACGCGCACGGATACTCGTAGTGTTGAGTATGAAATTAAAACGAAAATATTATGCATTTAACAACTGTTGAACCGTGTCCCGTATATACGAATTATGAATGGTACACCTGTATGGAATGAACTGCGAACGATGCTAAGTTTCGAGTTCAGCTCGTCTCGGACGATTGGCTTTGTGTCCGCGTTTCTTTCGGTCACACGATTGGTTTTTTTTTTTTTTTAATCCACATTTTTAACGTATCGCCGCGACAAACGATTCGACGCGATAGCCTGTGTAGTTCAACGAGCCAGGGGCAGAAACGGCGAACATTGGTGAAAAAAGTGTGCAATGCGTCCCGAAGCCGGAGAATTTCTTATTTTCGCCGTCAATATACTTACACTAATTTCGTAATGATAATAATTAGGGCCCGGAACTCGATGCAATTGCATCTTTTTTTTTTCTTTTGCTATAGTGTGTTGTTCGTCTCTCCGGAAATTTGATTCATGAAATACAGAATCTAATGGCACAATTTTTATTTTGCGTTTTTTGGTGAATTTTTCGATTTACGGTCATTTTTCAATATTTTTGGTGCATTTTTTAAAATTTTTCATTCATCTTTTATTTTATTTTTGTTTATGTAAGGTTACAGTCGACATGTATACTGTTAGAGAGTAGTAAAAAAACAAAATTTTAAGAAAAGTAGAAATTCTACAAAATGGAATTTGTAGAAATCTCAAGAGTATTCTCAATTTTTTTTTTTTCAAGTTTATAAAATATAAAACATAAATGCTTAATGTAATTTTTACAGTAGTAGTTCAAGAATTTGGACAAAAAAAAGAAATTTCACTAGATTATTATTAAGAATATATTAATATTTTTTTTTTTTTTTGGAGTGTATAAAATGTAAAATATATATATTTTTAATGTCATTTTTTAACATTTCAATGTAATTTTATACATATTTTTAAGTACATCAAATTCCAGGTCCTAGTAATAATACAATATAATATTATGTTATTCGTTGCACTAATAAAAAGAAATATTTTTTTAACAATTCATCGGACTTTGACAGCTCTCGTATATACCTTTCGAGATCAAACGCCCAAACGGGGAGTGCTGGGGGTGCACAGTTACCCCTGAGCCCTATACCTGAGACTCTGCTCGTAAAGCGAAGACCCGCGATCAACTGTGACGAGCGTTTAAAATTTGGAAAAAAATGCGTTTTTTTAAAAATTCAAATGTTTTTCATTGAAACTAAATTTTTTAATTTTCGTATAATTACGTGTTTATTTTATGCATTAAAATAGATGCACCGAATCTATACAGAGATTCACAAAATGGTCAATATGGTACACATGTGGGGGGAGTAACTAAATAAAAACCATTGAAAAATCGAGATAATTTTTTAATAATATTATTCATTATACAAACAAAGCGTTTATTCTTTTGTTTTTTATTTCCATCATTAAACACTTGTGCTTTGTTAATTTAACGATTGTTCGTTAAATCATAATATATGGTATACAGTTCGTTCTTAGCGTACAATTAATGAAACAATAATAATTCGTTTTTTTTTTTTTTTTTTTTTCAAAAAGCTTCGGGTAAATAGTGTGCGTACGCCTACGTTTCCAACCGTTGTATATGTTGAACATCAGATTTATATGTCCGGTTATTGGGATTTTGTACGTCTAAATCATCGAAAAACTATTTGAATTTTTTTTTTTTCGATACACCATGTGTCGGCCAAGTTGTATATCACTCTTTCGATACACGCGTGGGAAAATCATTTTAAAACATGTTCAATATTATTCAGTAAGATAATCACTTTATATTACTAAAATAATATTTTCTCAGCGTAAGTATATTATAGCAAATTTTGAAAAAAAAAAAATTTTTTTTTGAACCATTATGATTTTTACGATTTCGGTCGATACAAATCAGTCATTAATTTAGTTGCTTAACATCGACAACCAGTTATTACTATATTTTATAATATTGGCGTCGTTTTTATACGGATTTCAATATTTTTACTTAAATTATAAAATTAAAATACTGGTTAGGTAAAAATATATATTTTCTGACCGTCATTTTATCCGTTTTCTATTTACAGAATTTGAAAGGTGCGACTCTCCTTTGCTTTGTGTGCAAGTAATGATTTATTTATTTTTTTTTAAAAAAGAGCGTACTAACGCTTCGTCTTTTCAAGTATTGATCGTGATTGGACGTTTTATGGTTATTAGTTTAGTCTCGGTATTTAATATTTTAAAAATTATTGTCAATTGTATTTAGAAAAAAGCCGGACATACTTCGCACGACGGGTGGGATTCTCTTGACGGGTGAATTTAATTTTAAAGAAACGATAAATCATTTCTTCAATAAAACGATTCTGAACGAGGCAAGTTAATAATATAAAAAATAAATGAGAAAAAAAATGTTAGAAAAATGACCAAATTTTGTTTTCATATTTTCAAAATTATCTTGCGCCAAAATCTTTCTTAAATTATTTTCTATCTATGTTTAAATTTTCATAAAATTCGGATCAAAAAATGATGGTTTCCGAGTGGTTTTTGTCAAATTTTGGGTAGTTTTTTTCCAAAAAAAAAAAAAAAATTGAAGAATCGGGAAATTCAAAAAATGACCTCTTTAAAGTACAATCTAGAGGAAAATCCGGTTTTAATAAGTTACTGAACGAAAATTTTGGACAAGTATTTCCATACGAAAAGTTGTACACAGAAAAAAAAATAAACATCATTGTAAAAACTCTAGCTTCTTCACTTCGTTCAGAATCTAAAAAGTAAAAAAAAAAAATTATAATCTATATTATTTCAGGATAAAATCAATATGCGTTGTTAATTAACCAAAATCCCAATATGTAGGTAAGTAAAAACAAGGTAAACTTTTGAACTTCCTGTTTACCTTTTAACGTGTGTTTCTGTACACCACTACAACAATACCTTTGTGATTATTTTTGTCTTTATTTTGCATTTTTTTTTCGCGTTTTTTTACGTGCCTAACTGGTTTTAAACACAATTTGTATATCGTAACTTCACGACAGGTTTTCGACAACCGTTTGTACCACTTATGTTAATTTTTCCTTAATTTCGAAAAGAATTACAAAATATAGGAATTAATTTTCTCTTTTAACCTGTACTCGAAACAAATAAACATCTGAATTCAAATATTATTACATACATAATTAAAATGTACAATGTCACGTGTAATAATTATTAATTTATATTTTATCAAGCACGCATAAATTTATTACTAGTACCATTTTCGTTGCCAAGTGTTATTATTTCATTGGCCATAGTTATCCCTTACCGTAAAATTTGATATAATATATACTTACCGATCCCTCGGACGAGTATTTTAGAATTGAGCCCAGTGATAGGTACCGCTTTTAATTCGGATGGGTTATTTGCATTTTTAATTAGTGTAGTAGCCACTATATACACACGTAAAGGACTACTCGTGTCAGTGGTGTTGTTGTTGCCGCAAAGGATCCGCTGTAATCGAGTTATGTTCGACATTAAAATGTCCACTTTTAAAACCTAATTAATAGACAAGAACGTTGTATCAACTGTACAGGAAAAACAATGGAATGAAATTAGACAAGTCTAAGTACGCAATCGGCATTCTTTAAATTAAAATTCGATAATAATAATTGGCGGTGATCACGATAGTTATGACGATTTCGACCGGAACACTGACTGTGATCTATTATAGATCAGAGGTGGCTGACAGATCGATCGAAATCGACTAGTAGATCTTTTTTCTTCGATTTTCTCTTGGATAACAAAAAATAAGTAAATATTTTAGTTTCAAAACTATTTACAAGTAAACGATTTAAAATCTCGATTTTCAACATTTTTGTGAAAAATCTAAAAGCCCTATATATTTTTCTATTTTCAACCCATTTCATGTTACCGTGTAATACAAATTTGAAAAAGTAAAAATAAAAATAATAAAATTATTATGTGTATATGTAACAGTATAACTTAATTAGGTAAAAATTATTTATTTTTTTGTTTCTTGATCATTTTTTGAATCGAGGTGGATCACAAATATATCAAGGATATACTTGAAAGCAGAGACGGATTTACACTATTGCCGTCCCTAGGCAACTTTTTTTTAATGCCCGAAAAAATTTTCTATCGTTTATGTGTAAGACGTGAATTTTGAAGTGAAATTTTTTGTTTTTTTTTACTAAATAATCAATTTTTAGGTTCAATAATCGTTCTATTTGTGAAAATATTATACCAATACCCGTGTCAAACACGAAAATGTATTATTAAATTGAATAAAAATATTATTAATAAATTTAAAATATTCTCCAAAATTAAAATTAAGTATTTAACAATTTTGTAGTGCTAAAATAATCGATATAGGTACTTTAAAGTTATTTTTGGTATAAAATGGTGTAAATAGTCGAAAATTTAATCTTAATAAACCGAATTTTCCCAATTTAGTTACCCCTACATTTCCCAGAGAAAAAATTCTCATTATATTGATATATTATTATTATTATATTATATTGTAGGTATACCAACATCAGTAACACTTAATAAAATAACCAACACTTTGGTAAACGTTTTTAAAATCACAAATATTTTTAGAATATAAAAATGTATGACTACAATTTATTATAACTTTGAAGTCGATTAAAATATAATTTTAACACGAAATTGCCACTTCCGAAAATTTGCCACCCTAGGCAACTGCCTACTTGGCCTGACGCTAAATCTGCCACTGCTTGAAAGGATACACGAATTAGTTCTCAAACAACTGTAAACACCTGTAGACTAATAGAGACGTCTACACACATTTTTCTTGTGGAAGGAGGACGAGCTTCGACATTTATTATACCTAATGCAACGTGTCTTTTTTTCTAATCACAGTTTTTTTATTCAGTATTTGTTCACTTTTAATTTTGAAAGAAAAAAAATACTCAGACTAGTGAAAATATTCACTTTTGCTTATTTCTTTTAGATTCTGAACGAAGTGATTTTTACAATGATGTTTATTATTTTTTTTTTCTGTGTACAACTTTTCGTATGGAAATACTTGTCCAAAAGTTTCGATCAATAATTTTCCTCTAGATTGTACTTTACAGAGGCTATTTTTTGAATTTTTCAATTCTTCAATTTTTTTTTTTTTTTTTTTTGGAAAAAAATACCCAAAATTTGAAAAAAACGACTCGGAAAAAATAATTTTTTGATCCGAATTTTATGAAAATTTAATCATAGTTAGAAAATCATATAAGAAAGATTTTGGCGCAAGAAAATTTTGAAAATGTGAAAAAAAAATTTTGGACATTTTTCTAACATTTTTTTTTTTTTTTTTTTTTTTGAAGAAATGATTTATCGTTTTTTTAAAATTCAATACGCGCCCGTCAAGCTAATCTCACCCGTCGTGTGAAGAACACCCATCGTGCGAAGTATGTCCGGTTTTTTTTTATCTGCTTAATGTTTTTAGGTTTGTCAAAGTGACTAAACGCGGGCTGCCGCGTCCACGTTCGGTCTATATATCGTAAACTGCGGTAGGTACCGACGCACATTACTCCGTGCAGCCCCGCGAAAATCCGAGTGCCGAGGAGCGTTTATCGTTTTAGGAAGTCCTCTCACTCGTATTGTTTCAAACACGTTTAGACGTCACTGACCGAATTCCCCCGTGACACGAGCAGACGACGTTCGATATTGTGTTTATTACACACGTTCGCATACACCACACGCACACACACACACACACACACACCCACAAATATACACATAAATTATAATATCGTACTCGAGTGTATTATAATTATTTACGTGTGCATATATAGATTATATACGCGTATGATGGCCTGTTGGCCTTGAGTGGTCGGCATTTGGAGAAGTATAAAAAGAAAATAATATTATTTGTATACGGTGGAAAAATTCAAATCCGAAGGTTGATGAGCAATGGAAGACAATAAACGTGCAGCACTTTCACTCGAGCACTCTTCAACGACGACGACGACGACCCGAGTGTAATCACACATTCACGAAAGTGTTTCGATCATATTTTCATTCAATGAACTCATACAGACACACACGCGCGCACGCGCTTACACTCCTTCTCACCAAATGTGTCTCACGCACAAGCTAACAGTTCACTCGCTCTCTCTCTCTCTCTCTATCTCTCCATCCGTCTCTTTCTCCTTCTTCTCCGCGTCATATTTACACCGTACAACATGACGTATCTAACCGACTCGCATATTATTATTATTATTATTATTATGTTATTATGGCCGCAGAGTCGTTTACCGTACTATATACAGTATATTAAACGTGTGTACGTAATAATAATAATAATAATTTAATACTGTTATTAATGCTTTAACATTATTATATTATTAATGTACAGCTCAGCTCTATTGATTATTATTACTACTACTACTACTACTACTAAGTTCGCTCGGTTGTTGTTCAATCACACTGTCGCAAATCATTTAACACACACATCGCTCGATCACGGTTCATAAAATATTATTTTATATTTTTAAGCACTCGTCGAGTTTTTTCATTTTATTCGCCTCGTTAATTTATTTAAGTATTTGCGATGATGATCTTCACTTTAAACTCCCACGGAAAAAAAATTCTAGCTAAACCTTCACTACCTACCTTCATTTTGACTCACATCAATAAAATCTATAAAACTCATTCAACTAAAACTAATATAAATCTATAAAACGAAATCATAAATTAAAAATATTGTTTATTCTTATAAGGCTATAATTTGTTTGTTTGAGTTTAAGTTTGAAATAAATGACATTGTCAATATAAAATTTCAAAGCTGACCAATGGATGGGCCATAAAGGGCCTTAGCACCCTTACCATCGATACTATTTAACTCGCTTAATTTAAAAGTTATTAATATATTTCATATTGTACTTTCACAAAATACTTGTTTTATTTTAAACGAATTCATTCAAACAGGCCACCGTTTTTTGGTCGATCTCGTTGAAGTCAACCTACAGCCATACATCATTGTAATATAATTTTATTGATAAATACAACTGACGTTATCAAAAAATTTCGACTTTCAAAACCAATCACGACTTTCAAAATATTATTGAAACAATTCGAGTATAGTTTTAAAAAAGCCGGACATACTTCGCACGAGAGAGTTCTTCGCACGAAGGGTTGGATTCTCTCGAGGGGTGTATTTAATTTTAAAGAAACGATAAATCATTTCTTCAATAAAACGATTCTGAACGAGGGAAGTTAATAATATAAAATCTAGAGACGAATCGGGTTTCAAAAAGTTATTGATCGAAACTTTTGGGCAAGTAGTTCTATACGAAAAGTTGTACACAGAAAAAAAAAAAATAAACATCATTGTAAAAACACTAGCTTCTTCACTTCATTCAGAATCTAAAAAATAAATGTTAAAAAAATGTCCAAAATTTTTTTTTTACATTTTCAAAATTTTCTTGCGCCAAAATCTTTTTTATATTATTTTCTATATATATTCAAATTTTCATAAAACTCTGATTAAAAAATGATGGTTTTCGAGTCGTTTTTGTTAAATTTTGGGTAGATTTTCCAAAAAAAAAAAAATTGAAGAATTGAGAAATTCAAAAAATGACCTCTCTAAAGTACAATCTAGAGGTAAATCCGGTTTCAAAAAGTTATTGATCGAAACTTTTGGGCAAGTAGTTCTAT
>JAIPRM010001761.1:4935-29797 GCA_025469315.1 Stegophylla sp. TES_Ste_2020
GGTATAATATGCTATAAATCAGATTTTCGTGGTATCGATTTTTGTAATTTAGTTATAACTCCAAAACTAGTAATAGAAACTTGAAATTTCCTCCTAATATCAACAATAATAACAATGTAATACATACGGAAAATAATACGACCTCTCTTAGGATAAATATTGAACTTAAAAAATGACTCGTATTTTGTAAATTTTTTCCTTATACAATTTTGTATTCTTGATAACATAACTAAAAATTTAATACAAGTTTTTTAAGTAATAAGTTTAATAGCCTTGAAAAGAATCTCAATTGTTTAACAATCATTTTTTTATATTTGTTTAAATAGTTTTATGACACTATAGATATTTTATGTAAGATATAAATATTTTTCAATCCTCAAACCTCATTAAACATTTAACTTTAAATTTAGTAAAAACAAATTTTATCATTAGATTTCAGATATGTTTCCTTGCCCATAATTAATTGTTATTATGATACACTGGTATTCGCATACAAAATTACGGTTTTAATTTCAATTAATCCATAAAAATCATTTTCAGGTACAACTCGCAGGGTGTGCAAATGCATACCCTGCACACCCCGCGGCCACGCCTATGAGTATCCGTAGTATTCCTACGGTTGCAGAAACAGGATTTTTTTTTTTTTTTCAACAATTTTTTTATATATGATAAGCAGAATTCGTAAAACAGAAGGGGATGAACATTAGAGGTTATTAGAGGTATATTGACTATTGACTGCCTAGTTTATTAACCTAGGCGCTAAGCCGATCGGAGAGGGGGCAGGCGCCTCTATTCCCCCGATAAATCCACTATTGAAAAGCTACATGTCGTTTGATTTTCGGATCGAGCACAATACTCATGCACGCGCATACACGAGACGACGTAGCAAGATAATTGGATGCTGTTTAATGCACGCTGACCAGAACGAGTGCGTTGCACTCTATAGTCCGCGGCCCAAGGCGTAGGTACGACAATAGGACGCCAGTTGCGCGATTGTGTGTACATTTCGATTTTATTATTATTATTATTATTATTATTATTTTATTATTGTTATTCGACCATAATACATATAGGTATACCTATGTTAAAACATTATCGGTCTCACGTCCCTCTTTGCCACCGCCCGCACAACTGTTCCGCGCGGACGGTCACGCCATTCCATTCGATTTTTACACTATCAAACGATTATGAAATGGCACGCGTGCCCGCGTACACCCCCGTGTACACTGGTGTCCAGTGGAAAGGGATGTAGTACATAAACATTTTTATTACAACAAAAATAATAATTAATTTGTATCATAGTTATTGTTTTTTTTTTTTTTTTTTTTTTGATACTTGCATTTTATAACAAAACTAATATTATACATTTTTTAATTAAAATATAGTACTATATAATGAAAATTAATGTTTTAAATTTGTTTTCTTTAAACAATCACAAAACCAAACTACCCCCAAACACACAAACACATATGCCCTATAATATTCTATTGTAGGGTGACCATATTTAAAAAAATAAAATACAGGACAAAAATATTTTTCATAATATTTTTAAATAAATAAGTATTGATTACATGTGTATATATATATATATATGTTTTTGAATCGTGACAAAAGTATAATTTTTAAACACATAAAATTATTATTTTGAAAAACATAAAATAATATAATGAAACTAAATTGATACTTTTTAAAATTTCTTCAAATTCTTTATTCATGCATATTGTATACTTTACTTTCTAAAAAAAAACTTGTTAATTCATTTTACGATTTTAATTGATCTAATTGTATCCAAAAGATTTCTAGATTCTTACATTATTTTATTCAGTAATTTCATTTTAAAAATTTAAAAAATTTTAAATCAAAAATAAGTCGAAAAACGGGATTAATATGGGACAGACTTGAAATTACGGGACAAAAAGCGTCCTGGAAGAAGTTTGTTAGGACAACAGGACACAGAGTCGAAATAAAGGACGATCCTGTATAAACAGCACGTATGGTCACCCTATTCTATTGTGCGAACGCTATAATAATATACCGTCAGAAAAACACATGATATACCGGTCTTATTCTACGTTTTTGTTCTGGAGAAATAATTCAAATTCGTTCTGTTATTTCTTGTTTCGACTTTTGGCACACATGGATGTGTACAATGAATATTTTATTTTTTATAGAATTTTATGTGCTGCTACACTATAGTACCCGTAATATTAAGTTGATTTAATGATTTCATTTCTCATAGATATAATATGCATTTTTTTTGTTTTCGGCTTCATAATAATTTTAATATTTTATAATAATATTTCATAACTTATTTTCTATTTGATTATATTTTATAGACTCACATTATTTAATCATCTTAGAATCAGACTGAAGACTCGGAAATAGTCCAGTATGAAGTATGTGGGGGACTCTAAGAAAAAAAACACCAGCATTTAAGTACCTATCTACTTCTTATTTATATTCAAAACATAATATTCAGCAGTACCCATATACAAGTAGATATTATATCTTTTTACGTTATTTCAAGTGCAGTAACCCCAGTTTATAGGTGTAAACTATCCAAAATAATAGTGTGTTTATTAGAGTGAATAGATAAAACAAAAAATTGGATCATCTTCTTTTAAACTAGATGAAATCGCTGTTGGAATACACTCTCTAGTAGAAAGATAATGAAATATAATTTGACTTGTTGTGTATTTATAGAAAATATTTTATGTTGAACAAATGACACTTAATTCGACATGGGTATCACAATATTAAACACTGTTGGAGATCGATAGATCTGTTTATCTGGAATTAAAAGTTGTACATTGAAAAAATGCTACATTATCACAGTTTTCTCATAGTTATAATAAACTATTGTAAAAAAAAAAAATACTATTTACCTAATAGTTATAAAATAATTTGCTTAAAGAGAATAATTTGTTCTACTTCTTAAAATAAAACACAGTACAAAATTAGATAGCATTGTTACTATTAATCATAACCTACAAAACAGAATATTCTCCTCTGTCCTTTTAAAATGTAATCATTGTACACACAAACGCGGTCTTTTGATTAAAACAAATTAATTAAATTGAATATTGGCTATAATATTTTCTTGCATTGAAACTACCTACTTCATTAAAAATGGAAAACAACATTTCTTAATTAATTTGTTTACCTTCGTTAAAATAAAAACAAAATAATATCCTTACATTTACGTCAACAGTAGACTGCATGTTTTTGGTTCCGGTATGACCTGACATTACTTATATTTTCTATTATGTAATTCCAGTTATTTTAATGTCCATTTTTAATAAATCCATATTATATTATTTAGATTTTCACTTTTTCAAACGTACCTATATATTATAATGCATACATATATAATATAGATTATAGTTATTCCATAATAATAATAACAGTATATACATTTCGTAGAATGTAGTGGTGCTTATTATACAGTATAAATGTCAAGTCGAGATTTTTGTGTTTTAATTAAGAATTTTTTCTTAAAGTAAATGATTTTCTCTTACATTAACTTTATCCGTCTACAATATGAAAATTGTCTATTTCTTTACTATCTACAGACCTGCTGATAAAAATAGCACAACTAGGAGAATTTAGGGTGTTCTTTAGTACCCCTAAGTTAAAAGGAAAAAATATAAATTGTTAGTACTTATCATTTTTATTTATATATAATGACTAACTATAAATTGTTACTGGATCCGCTTTTATCGCTTATTACTACTACTATAATATGATTTATCATTCCTTTTTAAATTCAACACACCTACTGAGAGTACCCGATTCGAAAAGCGAAAAATACCCATGGTGCAAATTACGTCCGGTTTTCTTGTTTACACTTTATTCTATTTATTTTTGCTTTAACTATTGCTTTACTTTACTTTTTATTAATTAATTTTTGAATGAAGGCTTGTTTGAAGCTCTCAATATACGTAATGTTCAATGAATCCACTAATTGGCTATTAATACGTATTATTTATTAGTTTAACAAAAAATAATTTTTAATTAATTGTAATAAGCCATAAAAGTGAGAGGTTAAAATAAAAATTAAAATATATATTTATTGAGTCCATTATAAGTATGATTTTGATTTCTATATACATATGCGTCTCTAACGTTATTGAATATTTCCAAGTGATTGTGTCTTAGAATAATAGAAACCAGTTCACCCAATTCAGCCTGAAAAATTTGGAAAAATAACATTGTATATGATACTCAAAGCGTATATGATTTGATTGAAATGAATTTATGTGAAATTATAAAATATGAATGATAAATAATTCCGAATCGGGTTTACGAGCGTGTAGATAACATAAATGGACATTTAAAAAAATATAATTGATACTAAGAAGAGAGAAAAAAATAATAATAATAATAATAAGACAATAGAATAAAAGACAATTGTTTGAAATTAGCAACGCGTGCAAAGTCGTATATGTTTCAAACGAAAATAATAGTGCAAAAAAAAAACAAAAAAAAAAACCCGCGAAAAATCGAATAATATAAAATAACGGTACTCTAATCCAAAAATGGTCGTATAGCGCGAATAACAACGGTGTAGTTACTATACGGGGGAAGATGACTGGTATTTCAATGGTCATGTTGACGCCGCGATAATTGAACTTATAATGACATCACAACGTAATCGTGACGAACACATCAACACCTTTTACCTATTATAATCTGAATCCGATTCGCATAAATCTGGGAGCAATATTCTGGGTGCACGGTGTGTACACGCCCACTATGTGTAGTATTATTGCAGTAATAATATTTTTATTTTTCTATTAAAATTTTGGCGTCTTATTTCGAATTATTTCGTATGTCACATAACATTATATAATATTATTAATTTAGGGCTCGGAACTTTTTGCTCTTAAAAAGTACTAGATAATATGCATGCACTTATGCGCTTAAAAAAGTACAATATTATGCTTTAAAAATATGCACTTTTTTTTTATACATATATATAAAACAAAATTGTTTATAATTACAAGTATTTTATTAATCAATGCCCCTCATACTAAAATACTCTTAAGTACGTAGGTGGATTTAATGAAGCTTCGTAGATAATCTCAAAAGAGTACCTATGATAAAAATGTAAAATCAACTTACATTTCCAGAAATAAATAATATACAAAATATAATAATTGCTTGAAAAACGTTTCATGAATTAATTTTCTTTTAAAATTTTTCCATTAAATTATATATATATAAATATTTGAAAAACCTAAATAAAAATAAAAAAAAAACCGTTAAGTACCTAATTAAATGTATTTTAATTTAATTTATTTAAGTTTAATAATTTTGTTATCACCTTAAAAATTGTTGCATTGAACCACTAAATATTTTTATAATTATTTTCAAAGTTAAAACATCGTAAATTATTAACCATTAGCAAATTTTTAAAAATAAGTACAATAATACATTTAATATCTGATGAAAACTCACAAAATTGAATTAATTTTGTTTTTTTATCACTAAATTTCAAATTTCATCATAAAATATGCTTTAGAAAGTTGTAAAATTAAGAATGAATGCTCTTAAAACCACAAAATCACCAAATATGCAAAAATATGCACTATAAACTTTTAATATTTAATACGTAGTGTCATGAAATGAATTTCTAGATTACCTTGAAATAAATCTTAATTGCTCACAAAAAACATGCAAATGCAACAAATTCCGAGCCTTAGTTGTATATTTTCACGATTTTAATTGAAAGCAAACACCGCCGGCAGCTATACGCACTGTTCTAATAAAAAGTGAGTTATACTTTGATTTTCGTAGCGGCCGGAAGGACGTTGTTGGATGATTTGTCAAATGACACTTCGGGACAGTTCTGGAAACTATTAAAGGCGTTACTAAGCGTAAGTATACGAATAGGTTTGATTTATTTGTTTATTTTTATTTAATTGACATCCCCCAAAAGGGGTAAACGAAACAGATAAATTATAACAACAATTAAGAATTAAGAATTATTAAGAATGTATGTAATAGTTATATAATAAATTGTATGAGATATTCGATACAATGTACAAATATATATTAATTTAGCGATTGAGTGAAAACAAAAATTCAAAATTTCGTATACCATTACAATGGTTTAGATATTACTTTTGATATTACGGACCACTTACAAGGTTTCCAATTCGTCGCGGACCACTTCGATTTCAGAATTTGAATATAAACTAACTTAATGTAAAATACTCAATAGTTTATATATATATTGATGGAAATTACTTCTACAAATGAATTTTATATGAGTTTGAACGCGCATTTCTTTTACTAACAAAGCTATCATTGAGAATTTAATACTGTTTAAAGGTATACAAAAATTCTTCCTTAGTGGCATCCAATCGATTTTTTTTTATGGTGTTTATGAGTCCGAAAAATTTTTGTTCACACAAATCAGACGTTGAAAATATGACTTAATATCGTAATGAGATTTTTCTATGCATGTGATCATTTTTTACATCAAAACTTTTTTAGACGCACAGATTCAGACATATTTTTACAGTTCCGATCGTTACGCAGTAACGCTATGACATGTTCCTGGGTTTCAGAAGGAACCATATCAGTAGTGCTCGGAAGTTTATGTATTTGCACGTTTTTACTGAGTGCATTAAAAAGTTGCTAGATGAGTTGTAAATTTAAATCACAACCTAACGATTTCAAAAATGAAATTTTATTTTGCATATTTTCGCATATTTTGAGATTTTTATATAAATATGCATATTTTAAGATAAAATTGCATTTAACTGCACTTTATTGCATTTGACTTGTGATATATATATATGTATATTTTTACTAATATTTCATGAAAATGTCGGGCTTTGAGCATATTTCAAAATATATTTGTTTAAAAATTTGCCTTTATAACAACGTCACCAATTTAAAATAAAAACATGTTTAAAATTATATTGACTACTTTAATAATTTATTATTTTTTATTATTTACTTGTAATTAAAACCTTAATCGTCATATGCTCGAATACTCCTCTGACAACAGATCCGAAGAACTATTATTTGCGGAAGAATTCAACAGGTAATTCCAAGTATTCATAATATGATTTAATGATTGTTGCGAATTATTTTTACCAAAAACGGAAACAATTTAACTTTTTTTTTTTTTTTTAATAAA
This sequence comes from Stegophylla sp. TES_Ste_2020, assembly GCA_025469315.1. Lineage (NCBI taxonomy): Eukaryota > Metazoa > Arthropoda > Insecta > Hemiptera > Aphididae > Stegophylla > Stegophylla sp. TES_Ste_2020. The sequence continues at coordinate 12,089 of JAIPRM010001761.1, forward strand.
TGCATATTTAGTGCATATTTTAGCGATTTTAAATGCATATTTGCATGCGTATTTTGATAGTTTTTAGTGCATGAACTTCCGGGCCATACTTATCAGTTTTAACAATTAAAGGATTTCGGATGTCTTTCATTTACCATGTTTGGGCACACCACCCCTGGCGCCGCCACTGCTCGTCCAATAATCAAATAAACTTCAGTAAATTTCTTTGACTTTATTAATTGTGCATTTAGTCAGTTGTATTCTACCAATAATCTAGTATTATTGTTCATACGATATTAGTAGTCAGAGAAACAATGACTCGCATACCATTGTGTACGTTTAATTTATAATTATACGATGCAATTAACACCGATAGCCACTATTCACTATTCAATGAACATATTATATTATATTTTAGATTCTGAATGAAGTGAAGAAGCTAGTGTTTTTACAATGATGTTTATTCTTTTTTTTTCTGTGTACAACTTTTCGTATAGAAATACTTGTCCAAAAGTTTCGATCAATAACTTTTTGAAGCCGGATTTGCCTCTAGATTGTACTTTAGAGAGGTCAATTTTTGAATTTCTCAATTCTTCAATGTTTTTTTTGGAAAAAACTACCCAAAATTTGACAAAAACGACTCGGAAACCATCATTTTTTGATCCGAATTTTATGAAAATTTAAACATAGATAGAAAATCCTATAAAAAAGATTTTGGCACAAGAAAATTTTGAAAATGTGCAAAAAAATTTTGGACATTTTTTGAAAATTTTTTTTTTTACCAACTTCCTTCGTTCAAAATCGTTTTACTGAAGAAATGATTTATCGTTTCTTTAAAATTTAATACGCCCGTCAAGAGAACACCACCCGTCGTGCGAAGTACACCCATCTCGTGCGAAGTATGTCCGGCTTTTTTAATATGTGGATAATGTTCAGTAATACATTGAATATAAAAATAAAGTTTAAAAAAAAAACTTGCGGTGTTCAAAATACTCACATATGAAGTGAAACTTCTTTTGAGAAGACGTATTGGAATATGTGAAATCACAAAATTTTATATTTTACACTAAGATAGAAAAATAACTTTCTCGTCAAAATTATTGTAATACAATATGTAAAAACCTATTTTTTTTTTATATAAATAATAAACTCACTTGCTACCAATCACTGCTCACCCATCATTAATCACCACTCACAAAATGCTGACTAGTGAGTCATCAACACTTCCTTATTTTTACTATTGTTGTCATGATAATTTTTGAGGCCTGCAGAAGCGAATGACGTCACTTCCGTAATGAGAAGCTTTATTAAAATATTATGCATTGACCTCTATAAGTCGTTGAAGAAGTTTCATTTGAAAATCTGTCATATTCATTTCAAAAACAATATATCCATCTTACATTTTTAAAAAGTTTTAACATCAACGAAAAAATAAAAACATTTTTTTTTTTTTCATATATATATATAATAATACATTAATAACACAAATGAAAAACAAAAACAAATTTTTGTTTTACTTATTAAGAAAACAAATTTGTGGACTTAACCTTATGTAGTATGTAATAGCTGCAGTTATTGGTGTAAGTACTTACTACAAGGTGGGTAGTGATAATTGTATAATGTGACAATACGATATTAATTGTCATAAGAAATATCACGTGGAAAATAATGTATTTACTAAAACAGGGTTTGCTTTAGGCATCACGTGACGAAAACGGGAAAGTCGATTACACTGCTGCTGATCGAGACTCCAATGATCTGATCAAAGCAAGTGCGTATGTCGTTTGTTTTTTATTAGTCTTATCTTATTGGTAAGACAAATAATTTTATGTCGTCAATCATATGACAAAGAGACAAAGGGGATTTTTTTTTATTTAGCCGAAGGCCGGAAAGGACATTCAAAAGTGGAACCTGTCATTGAGATATTCACTACTCGTTCGTATCCACAACTGACAGTTATTTTCGAAGCGTACAAGAACAAGACAAAAAAGAACATATGGGATTCAGTTGAATATCATTATGACGGTGAAGTGAAATACGCTTTCTTTCTCATGTGTAAGCATATTATGGGAAACTTATGGAAAACAGTTGGAAATTTTTTCAGGTCAATTAGACATACATTATATGTCATATTAAATTTTCAAGTCTTAATATCAAAAATCAAAAATTTTATTACTAACAACGAATAGGAAATTTACGAAATTTCCAAAATGCTGTACTTGACGCAAAAGTGATTAAATTTGTTTGAAATTTTTCCGTCTATATTATAATACTATTTTAGATAAAATAATGATAAAACTTTAAGTTCTTAGTGCTATTAATTTTGAACATATGACTAGATTATTAAAATCGATTCCCTGAGAATTTAGTTTACTGCATATTATATTTATACGCATATTTTGGTAAACTTTGAAAAACTAATTACAACATTCAAAAATTTACTCATTTAAAATATTCTGCACCACTTATCCGTGCTTTTTTCGAGCAAAAAAAAAGTTTCCACACATTGTTTTCTCCATTCAAAATCTTTAAACCATTATGAATCTTAAAAATTATGCTCTGATACTTAAGTAATATTAAATTAAATTCTGATCCTTAATAATGATGAGCAAAACGATGACACTCACACTTTTTCAAAGGAGTGGAAATAGATTCAATAAGCGTGGAAATATTGAATCTAGGATAAAAACGTCATGATTAACACAATTTTATAATATCATTGCGGTTTAAAATGAAAAATTAAAGTGATTAAACTTCATATTGTAATTATTTGAAAATTATTTAAATAATAATTATTATGTTCTTATTTAAAATATTCATTTGAAAATGTATGTTTTGTTAATAGATTTCTCACGTGTTTTTGCCGTGTCATGTTCATGTTTTTTTTAAAAGTTGACTCAGTAAAAAAAAATTTGCAATGGTTTATAGTTAGAATTATTTTGGTTTAAACTACTGTTAATCAAAATACTAACAGATTTATTTTCGTTACGTATTAAATTTATTGATTTTGAGTGGAACATTGTAATCAAGCTTACTGAAGTAAAAATCTTCGAGTCATTTTTGAATAAAATCATACGGGTTTTAAATTATTTAAAATTGATCGTTTTCACAAAAATAATGAAATATATATATGGGTAATTTTGTTATTAAATTGTTAAACATGTTCGTTAAAAAAAAAAAAAAAAAAAAACGAATAATTATTGTTCTGTATAATTACCCGAAGCTCCAATTCATAATCGTTTTATTTAACGAACGGTTTTGTTGTAAAATTCAACACACTCACGTCCAAACTGAGGAAAGAATAATGCCCACCATGCGAAATTATTTGCACGACTCAATTTGAATTTGATTTAAAATAATTCGATAATGTTTCGTGCAAAAAAGTCGACCAATATTGTAATTCAGTCAATTGCGTTTTATAGTACGATGTGTGTATCTTAATTCGGGTGAATACTACGCCAGTCTATTGAAAGATTCGTTAGATGGTTTAGGCACCAACGACCTTCGGCTGATCAGAATCATCGTGGGTAGGTCTGAAATAGATTTGGGTGACATCCGAAGGACCTACAAGACCATGTACGGGGTTTCGTTAGCCGATGATGTAGCCGTAAGTCATACGATGAAAATAAAATATAAAAATAGTGTAAATATAGCATGTGTTAAGTATAAAAATATTGTCTTCTATAAGTGTTGAAGTTATTGATTATAAAAATATAATCGTTAGCAAGTCGATTTCCATGTGATGTATGTGTAGTTTACACCAGCTGTTGGGTTAGTAAACGAGATTCAAGTAGGTAGGTAGAAATATTTATTTTTTTTTTTTTTTCAAAGATCACAATAAATTATTACGCCTCAATTGAAAATAAGCAAATTTAAAATTTATCTAAAATATTATCTTAAGCGTATTATTTATTTATTTATTTATTTATTAGTTTACAATGTTTTCATAAAGCTTGGAAAAGAATTTAAAGGCACTTTTGCCGAATGTTGGGAAGTTTTTTCGGATATTTTGGAAAAATATTTGAGAATTTCGAAAAATTACCATCCAAAAGTACCTTAATCGAGGCCAATACTGATGTAAAAAGTCGCAGATTGAAACTGTTGGAAAATTATTTTTAAACGAAAACGTGTACACTGTACATTTAAGAAAAAAAAAAGTAAATTAATGCAAAGATAAATGAAGTATAGTCAAGAAAGGGACATGATTCGCACCATTGGTATTCTTCGCTCTTCGGGTCAAATAACCTTGGAGACGTTTTGAGTTTTAAAGAAATGATAAATTATTTTTTTGACAATACGGATCATGAGTGAAGTATGTCAGTACTTTAAAGAACAATAAAAGTCGTCATTTTCAATACACCCACCACGAGTATCTGACTCGAAGAACGAAAAATACCCATGGTGTGAAGTATGTCCTGCTTTCTTGTCTGTTCTTTATTCATCTTTGCTTTGCATTACTTTAATTTACACTAACTTTTTTTATCTCGTATAATAAATAAAAAAATGGATGTGAAAAAAAGTAAATATATAGGTTTAATATAATATACTGTATGAAGTGTATTTTGTATATACAAATATAATATACTCGAAGTATTATAATATTATTTTATATTATTCAATTAATTGATTTTTGATTTTAGGATGACACTTCAGGATTGTACAGTGATGTTTTATTGGGTCTAATAAACAAGGCTTGAAGTGTACTAAAAAAATGTTCGTCAACAGTTTCCACACACAATTATTTTCAAGAAGACACGGGTGCAGATGTGCAGAAGAAAAACTTAGAGCGGGTCATGTTATCATGTTATTATTAAAAAAAAAAAACAAAAAACATTGTCAACTTTAATGCTATAAGAAAAATATCAGTTAATATTACTTTTTATTAATTTTAAGAACATTACTTCTTACCAAAAAAAAATAAATCGATTTTTCCTAGACGTTTAAACTCGCTACTTATTTTCATAGAATCAACCTACACTACCAAATGAAAAGAGAGAATCATAATGTTATGAAATGAATTGAAACAGAATTATAAAATAAAATAATTTCTTAAATTTTAATAAAAATTTAACCTCTTTTGTTATAAACTATAGTTCTTATTATTACAAACTAAGTTTTTATGAAAACCCATTTATATTAATATATTTAATATATTATTTCAGTGGTCGCTCTTGGCTTTGTCATAGTACCTAAATTAAGTTGTCATTAAAAAATTTAATTTAATTTTAGCACGATATTTATCTAAGTATAGAATTATATTTCTTCGATATTTGGATATTTATGTTATAATTGTACAACATTTTTTTGATTCTGAACGAAATGAAGAATCTTATGTTTTTACAATGATGTTTATTTATTTATTTTTTCTCCTTCTGGAAACACTTTTTCGTATACTCGTACTTGTCCAAAAGTTTCGATCAGTAACTTTAAAGGTCCGAAATCGAATCCAAATGGTATTTTAAAGAGGTAATTTTTCAAATTTCTCAATATTTTTTTTTTTTTTTTTTTTTAACGCGAAAAAAGGGCAAAATATGCAATTTCCGTAAAATTGAAAATTATTTTTTTTAACATAACTTCTAAAATAATGCAACTAGAGACTTGAAATTTTCATCAACCAATAAAAATAGTTACGAAAACATTTCATAAAAATTTCAAAAAGATTCGATTAATTTTGAGTCAAGTAAAGCGTTTTTCCTAATATTGTGAAATTTGCCAATAACAAATTATACCCGTAGTAAATTAAAAAAGAAATCCCAATGGTAGTTGAGTGATGTTTAAAAGTACCAATGTAAATCAATTGTAAAGTTAGTAGACCTAATTATTTATGTTGTGAAAATATTCTAATGCAATTATTTTTGAAATATGTATTTTTAATAATGCCTACGTTTTCCCATGGCTTACAAACAATTTTTAATTGTTCAATTGGATTTCATTTATTTTTTTTATTATTATTTTAAGTATTTGAAAATAGCCGTTATTTAAAATCTCGTAAAAACTATAGAACGTAAAAATCTAAACGGTACCATTCTAAAATATTCAATTTTGAAATCTATAAAAATTTGGACAGTGCAAATCTGAAGACACAAATCTGGAGTATTAAATTTCAAAATCCGTAAATATTTAAAAGTCTAGATCTAGATGAAACTTAAACGTTTGCTTATGGAACACAACAGCTGTGTATGGGACAAATATATTATAAGGGATTGGATCTTCAAAATCTATAATAAATTTCAAGGTTTTTACAATCCCATTTATTGATTCACATATCGTTAACATAAAGTTGTGATTCTCAATCTATTATGTACGACGACACCCTAATTTAGCTCCATAAAACTGAAGACATGTTAACTGTTCATTGAAAAAACTAAAAAAAAAAAACCAGACATATTTCGCAGCACGAGTATTATTCGAACCTTGGGTAAGGATGCTCTTGTTGGGTGTATTGAAGTTTGAAGAAACGATTCTGATATTGCTTCAATAAAACGATTCTGAGCAAAACTTCAATTTATTCTAGACAATGACGCCCTCCAAGAGCGCCCGATCTTACATTACTGGATTATTGACACACTATTTGTGTGACGGTATGCGACTGCTGATTTCCAATAAATTTGCATAATATACTGTATCATAATATAGTAATCAAATATTGAAAACATTTAATTTTTATCGACGAATATGGCTGTTATTAGCAATCCACGTTTATATAACTTGTAATATGTACAATCTGTGCCATTAAATTTAAACACTGTAATTTTAAATTGTCACTGGGCATTTTCGTTTGCATTAATATCATCTCCTACTATTATATTTTATTAGCAGTTGTACGTATCAGTTGACTTTTCAATTAATATTTTTTTTTGCGTCTGAATATTATTTTAATCTGAACAGGGTGTTTCACAGACTGTGTCGTTCGAACACCGAAAATGAGATGATGTTTGTGAGTAGAATCGGAAACCTGTGTGAAAATGGAACCTTAAAGGGTATGTACTCGCTCAATAATTATCATTAAATTTATTTACCAATCATCTTCCCTTGACACTTTTTCACGGGCGTTTCAAAATGTCATAAGTCGTGTGGCATACAATTTACAACAGGGGTTGTGATAGTAAAAAATCTCACGAAAAACAAAAAAAAAAAAAATGTCTATTTAAATGATAATTTATGGAATATTATCAAATAAAATAATAGAAAAATTAACAATAGCGGGTATACTTCTCATTGTCGGTATTCTGGAGTGATACATCTCCCTTGGAGGGTGAGTTGAATTTTAAAGAAATGATAAATAATTTCTTCAATGAAACGATTCTAAGTGGAGCTCCTGTTAATACACATATACTAATTATTGTTTATCTATACTTAAATTTGCGTATAAAGTTTGGATTAAAGAAAAATGTGTTAAAATCTTTTTTCTCAGATTTTGCGTAGTTTTTTTTTCAAATTTTTGAAAAACTATTGAACATCTCGAAAATCAACGTCATTAAATACACTCAAACTATACTATCTAGATTCGGCTCTTCTTCGGTCCACTAAAAATTTGATATATTCACACTGATATATTCATACATTATTATTGTAATAAATACAGTTAAATACGATTAAATTACGAGAGAGTTGTAATATTATAATTTTAATTTGTTTTTTCGATTTTTTTTTTTTTTATTGCCACTAGGATTTTTTCTGTTTGTTACAAATGGACATGCGCGATACCCTTTTTTTCTTGAGTGGCCATCTCTAATCATTATATGTCTAGTCGTTTTAAATCCTAACGCAACAAGTTATTCTTGTCTGAGGTATAAAGTGACGAATGACGAACTTCCATCATCAACAGTATAGCGTCGTATAATTTGCTACAGTTGATGATGAAATACAAATATTTAAGTTAATAATAATCAGTAATTTACAATAATGTGCGAATTGCTAAGCAATTTTCGTCATGTACTGGTTAAAAACGTCGACTACCAAATGATTTACTTTACTTTATTTAACTTTAAACATAACGTTACTTTACTTTACTTTTTTCTACCTAATAAATAAATAAAAGGAAAAAACATTTATTGAGAAAAAAAATATCCGGAATTTCTCTTTCACATTTTCAAGATTTTCTTGTGCCAAAACATTTTATATTATTGTTTATGTAAATTTAAATTTTTATATAGTTTGAATCACAAAAAATTATTTTCTCAGTCTTTTTTTGGAAAATTTTGAGTAGTTTATTAAAAAAAAAAAAAATTGAGAAATTGAGACGTTCAAAAAATGACTTCTCAAAAGTACTGTCTAGAAGCGAATGCGGTTTCAAAAAGTTGGTGGTCGAGATTTTTTGATAATTACTATAGGAAAAAGTGTTTGCAGAACAAAAAAAAAAAAAAAAAAAAAAAAAAATTAAACATCATTTGGCTGTACGTTTAATAAAAATTAATTACATTTTCGCGTTATTCTCAGCAGTACAATATTATAAAAATTACTACGATGTACGCGCCGCCAGTGAGGCACGCCATCAAATCAATCAAGTCGAAATTGATAACGTCTCCGATCGAGGTCGTTTCCAAAACAATTAAGTCGTTAATGAAACAAATATTCGAGAACATAATAATATAATACGATAATGATATTATATACTGCGTTGTCCGCCGTCGAGCGCGATAGTCGGCGGTAGTTCGCCGCGATTCTAGTCCGGTCGACCACGTGCACAGTGGCACACGATACAAAATATGAAATGACTCCGATCGCAATATCATTACAGTATTTTTTTATTGTATTTTTTCTCGTCAGTCAGTTTTTTTTTCTCCGCATCTTAAGCTCACAACCACCATCTCCGCCCCTTCGGACGCGCGTGCGAAATATGATCGTATGATCGCGCTTCGTCCCGTCTCTCGTCTTCATTTCAGATTCGTCTGCTCGTTGTCGTTTTTTTTTTTTTTCTCTCTTCATAAAAATATATTCGACCGATCCCCGTTGCACGCGGTTTTTTTAGCGCCGCCGCCGTTGGATATAATAATAATAATAATATACCGTGTACACGCGTGTATATTTTGTAAACACACGTTTACCATGGAGCCATCGCGCTAAAATTACAATATTTTATTACAATCCCGAATGGTGGTGGTGTATGGTTCGGCATACGAGAGGTACGTGTGAGTTTTTTTTTTTTTAGATTCTGAACGAAGGGAAGAAGCTATAGGTGTTTTTACAATGCCGTTTATTTATTTATTTTTTTTTTTTTTTGCTGTGTACAACTTTTCGCATGGAAATACTTGTCCAACAGTTTCGATCAATAACTTTTTGAAACCGGGTTTGCTTCAAGATTGTACTTTAAAGAGGTCATTTTTTGAATTTCTCAATTCTTGAATTTTTTTTTTTTTGGAAAACACTACCCGAAATTTGACAAAAACGACTCGGAAACCATCATTTTTCGACCCGAACTATATGAAAATTTAAACATAGATAGAAAATCATATAAGAAAGATTTTGGCGGAAGAAAATTTTGAAAAAAAATTTTTGTACATTTTTCTAACATTTTTTTTTTCTCATTTATTTTTTATATTATTAACTTCCCTCGTTCAGAATCGTTTTATTGAAGAAATGATTTATCGTTTCTTTAAAATTCAATACACCCGTCAAGAGAATTCCACCAGATTGAACAGATAATCCATTTGGTTATCTACGTGTAAGAAATAGATAATTTATTGGTAGAAGGATTATCTATGATAAAGATGATAAAAGAAAAATCTTGGTTATTTAGATAAAAAGGTAAAATAAACTAGAAAAAGTAAAGTAAAATCAAGAAAGTCGGACCACGGATATTATGTTCGCTACTCGGGTCAGATACTCTTTGGTGGGTTTATGAACCCACCAAGAGTTTAGTGGTGAATTTTTTTTTTTTTTTTTCATATAGTATTAATAGTCAATTTTTAATATTTTGTGTGGTATATTTTTTTAAGCTAACACCCCCGTCGTTTATAAAAATTATAATATCGGAAAACGTGCAGAATTAAACACGAATTTATGTGACATTTATCTAGAGAAAAATGTATTTATCAGGTATCTCATCAACACTGGTAGACACTGTCAAATATTAAATATTGTTTTAAAATTATACATATCTACAGTTTCTAAGAGTATCTGATAAAGATAATCCTCCGAATGCACGGAAAATTAGGTTAAGACGAAAGTATATTAAAAGTCCGTTAATTTTACAATTATACTGCAGGGTGCAGTTCCAGTGCTGAAGCAATGCCAGTAAGGGTACGCGTACGCTCAAATAATAATTATATCTCATTTTTTCTTTACGTACAAAAAAAAAAAAATAAGTCTAAATGTAAATGCATTTGAATTATTAATAAATACAAAGATATGTCAAATATATAGCGGAGTGAATCGTTACAATTTTGACATTTTATTTTGTATTGTTTCTGTACAGGATTGTGTTTACGTTGGGACTGCGTGGCTCCGGAAGTTGCAGGAGCCCAGTGCGCACGCACTGTCTGCGATTTCATTAATACGGGCCTGTGTTACCACTAGTGTTTCTACCGTTTAATAATGTCAACACGATTACCTGTTTTTTTCTCTCTTCGCCACATGTACATCTGCTAGAGGTGCTACGATCAACGCGAGCAGCCAGCAACGACCGTAACCGATAACCGATTGAACCTTAGCTTCCATACTCGTACACCTGTTAGCAACCGAAATTTGTTTTTCTCAAAACTCCATCACTTCTCACTATGGAAGCTTACAGTGTGATCACGGTACGTTTTTTTTTTTTTTTTTTTGATTTCAAAATTGAGACATTAGTTGTTGTTATTCAGTGGCATGGCTACCGCGTGTGGGAACAAACTCGCTTTTGAGACTTTTTCAAACTTTTTCTACCAAAGAAAGTTCCCTCCTCCACTTTAGTGTTCACGATTTTCAAAGTTTTTATGTCAAAGTGTTAAAATGGCCTTTTTACCGTCGTAATGTAACTACGTCACTAGTAGTAACAAAACAGTTGTTTTATTAAAGTTTTTATAAAACTTAATTTAAAAAAAATAAACAAAATTTAGTTAAAATTAGCAAAATTATAGGAGGTGAAGTTTTTCAAAAATTAAAATGTTCCATTTTATTTAATTTTTTTAATTAATTATCGAAAATATCGAAATATCTATTTTATTTAACTTTTCTTTGAGGCCAATTAAAAAAAAAAATTTACATATCGAAATTTAGTGAAAATTTACAAAAATAGAGTACAATGTGTTTTTGGTAACAATTATTATTTTCAGGAAACAAAAAAACTTATTCTAACTTTGTCGCTTTTCATTAAACTTCAATATAATATGTATGTATTATATATTATCTAAAAAATTAATATGACTCCAAGACTTTAAGGGCATGAATCAGGCATGAGATTTCTGGGATATACATACAGTAAAAATGTAATAATTATAGGCATTGTGATATGATTCGTTCGGCAAGTATCTATTATAAAATATGTGAGCATATTATTTATTTGTTCAGGTGTTCGTGTTGCTACTGTTCCTCCAATCAGCGCTATGCAAATTTGAGATCGACGTCCACGCGGCAGTACACAATTATACCGCAGACGCGAATGACTTAATGTTAGCTATAGTAGGTATTAATTTCAAATTTGTACGAATCCAAGCCGGGTCCTAAGTACTTTTGCGTAGCATATAAGATTTATAGTCTTCCCGAGTCGATTCGAGTAGCCACGCACTAATCACGTCACAAATTTATACAGGAACCTAAGTCTTCCCTATTGTTTTTTTTTTTAATTAATTCAGAAATGGTTGTTACCTTTAAAAATGACTCTATTTTTGTAAAGTTCAAATCGATTTTCCCTGAACTATATATTTTTTTTAATATAAAAGTCAATTTGTCTATTAATTTCAATGTCTATATGAACTGAAATAATTATAATTACTTGTCGATTTACGTCTAAAGAGTAAATTAAAAAAAAATATGAAAAATTTTTTTAACATATTATTGTAGTTCAGTGATATATATATATATTATATTTTATTGATAGTAATTTCAATTCGAAATTAAAAACGGCCGAAGGGAGCACGACGGCAAGACTTGTAAACGGATTTATTGTCCTATCAGATATAACTTAACTTAGGACTCGACTAGTGTTTTACCTGAAAAACCAGAGAACCATTGAGAATAAAATTGTAATAACTGTTTTCGGTCCCAACTAGTATGCAATGAGTGATCCGGACAAATCTACCATTTCCCGTATGTTGATATCACGGACCAATGCCGAGGTGCAGATGATAAAAAAGAAGTACAAGTTATTGTACAAAGAGGTACGTTAATTATTACATAACATTAAAATTATTAATAAAAATATAATTGAATTAGATCAATAGGTATATTAAAATATTTATTCATTTTAGATTCTGAACGAAGCGAAGAAGCTAGTGTTTTTACAATGATGTTTATTTTTATTTTTTTCTGTGTACGACTTTTCGTACGGAAATACTTGTCCAAAAGTTTCGATCAGTAACTTTTTGAAAACCGGATTTGTCTCTAGATTGTACTTTAAAAAGGTCATTTTTTGAATTTCTCAATTCTTAGATTTTTTTTTTTTTTTTTTTTTTGGAAAAAACTACCCGAAATTTAACAAAAATGACTCGGAAACCATCATTTTTTGATCTGAATTTTATGAAAATTTAAACATAGATAGAAAATTATATAAGAAAGATTTTGGTGCAAGAAAATTTTGAAAATGTGAAAAAAAAAATTTGGACGTTTTTCTAACATTTTTATATTATTAATTTACCTCGTTCAGAATCGTTTTATTGATTAGAAGATGATTTATCGTTTCTTTGAAATTCAATACACCCGTCAAGAGAATACCACCCGTCGTGCGAAGAACATCCATTTTTTTTTTTTTTTTTTAATTAAAATGCCTCAGCACTGATTGCTCTAACTTTTGTGTTCAGGACGCGGCAATGGCAATAGAGATCCGACTCTCCGGCGATTTCCAGGAACTTGTTCTGGCACTGATGACAGCGAGTAATGAGTTTTACGCCCGTCAATTGCATGCCGCCATCGCTGGCCTTGGCACCGACGAAGCAGCCATTACCGAAATCTTGGTTCCGATGAACAATTCGGAGGTCACAAAAACCAACGCCATCTATAAAAAGCGTAATGATAACAATTAATTAATAATTTCATAACGATAATAATGTGCACAGATACACTTGTGTGTAGAACCGTCCCGAATGACAGATCACGGGGAGGAGACGGTTGGTGGATAATAAAGAATAGGGATAGCATATGCATTTAACACCGCAGTCCAGTCCGCAGCATTTATCTGTCTCATAAATAAGACTCGGAATTCGTTGCATTTGCATGTTTTTTATGAGCAATTAGATTTATTTCTAGGTAATCTAGAAATTCATTTCATGACACTATACGTATTAAATATTAAAAGTTTATAGTGCATGTTTTTGCATATTTTGCGATTTTGTACTTTTAAGAGCATTCATTCTTAATTTTACAACTTTTTAAAGCATATTTGATGATGAAATTTGAAATTTGGTGATAAAAAAACAAAATTAATTCATTTTTAGAGTTTTCATTAGATATTAAATGTATTATTGTACTTACTTTGTGTTTCAAATCCATTTTTATGAACATTAGAAACATAAAAAAAAATATATATAAGAAATAATGTACCTACTCAGTTTTTCAAAGTATAAAAATTTGCTAATGGTTAATAATTTACGATATTTTAACTTTGAAAATAATTTTAAAAATATTTAGTGGTTCAATGCAACAATTTTTATGGTAATAACAAAATTATACTTAAATAAATTAAAATAAAATACATTTAATTAGGTACTTAACGGTTTTTTTTTTTATTTTTATTTAGGTTTTTCAAATATATATATATACACATAATTTAATGGAAAAATTTTAAAAGAAAATTAATTCATGAAACATTTTTCAAGCAATTATTATATTTTGTATATTATTTATTTCTGGAAATGTAAGTTGATTTTACATTTTTATAATACTCTTTTGAGATTGTCTACGAAGTTTCATTAAATCCACACCTACTTAAGAGTACATTTAGTATGGGGGACATTGATTAATAAAATACTTGTAATTATGAAAATTTTGTTTTATAAAAAAAAAAAAAAGTGCACATTTTTAGAGCATAATTGTACTTTTTTAAGCACATAAGTGCATGCATGTCTAGTACTTTTTAAGAGCATTAAGTTCCGAGCCCTACTCATAAATGTGCCTTATGCTAAATAATATTTTAGAGGAATTTCTAGCGACGCTATTGGGCAGTGTTTCTCAAAGTGGATATTATGCAATCCTCTTGATGATCATTGACCAATTATTTAGGGTAGTCAACATTTAAATATCAATACAGATCAAGACAAAGGTAAAAAAAAATCTGTTGTAAAATCAAATAAAAATATTTATTCGTTGTATTATGTCATTATCAAATGAAAATCAATGGATTGAATCGATTTCAAAAGAAATTTTAAAACATAATTATAAAATCATCAAAACCAAATGACAATTTTGGTTAAAGTCTTAAAACGAATATCCTAACTCAGCTGAATCTTTGACGCACTACTAAAAACTTTTAGTTCATTTTCGACTATTTATTTATGTGAAATGACAGCACACCACATTATACTGGATAATTAAGTACGAGTGAAAAAAAAAAAATATTTGATGCTTTTTCACATCGATGCACAAAACATTGATTTTTAAAACCATGTCTATGTTTTCACTTTGAGTTCATAATTTATTTGAATTTAAATTTAAACGTTGAAAACTTTTTTCCGTCTCTTCTGAGCTCTATATATATATATATACGTTTACACAAATAAGTTTAACTGAAATAGCACAATAGTGTCATTAAAAATTAAATTAAATTACAATTTTCGTTATTAAATATACGTACTTAAGTCAGTTTAAATAATAGCAGTTATCGAAAATGAATAAAAGTGTCATAAAATTAAAAAATTTATTCGGTGTATAAAAAGACATTTTAGGTCAGATTTTCAGGAACACTTGCTAAGAGAATATTATGGCTTATCTGTTCTTTATTATCTACGGGCTAGATTTATAAATTTTCTAACTCTAAGAAATTATTTAAATTATTATTATTATTTTTTTTTTTTTATCCAACTATTGCCTACTCAAATACAATATTATAGTGAACAGTCAATGCATTATATATATATATATATATTATTGATTATCTTAAAGGTTTATCATAATTATTGTAATGTGCCGACTCATCAGCTCAAAAACATTTTTTTTTTTTTTTCATGAGTAACTCACAGGGAAACGGGATTATATCTTCCAACTCAACCCTCAACTCGGGTCGGTTCTACTTATGTGTTGTTGCGATCAACGATGGCGTTAGGTTTTTCGAGGTCCCCGATCTCGTTTAATTACATTTGGTCTAATCAATTCAATTCAATTCAATTTTATATTACATCAAAATATTTTTGAATTGCGCTTGTACTCTACTTTTTATGGTAATGAGGTTTTGTACTAGATTTACATATTTTTAAGTAAGTTAAAATAATTCGTATAAAATTGGTCATTTTTGTGTTTAATAATAATAATATTTTTTTTTTTTTCAATCAAAACTCTACAATACATATTTTTATTGTATTAATCCGGTAGAGAATTTCTTTTGTCAAAATATTCCTTTCGTTATTTTCCACATTATTTTCTAAAAGTTCAAAAAATATTTTTATTTTTTTTTTTTTTGTTGATCCGGTTTCTTTTACCACAAAACATTCATTACGCGGTTTTCTAGACGGCGGTGTATAATTTTCATTAAAGTTGGCTCAATGAATAATTTTTATGAATGTTTTAAAGTTAGAAATATAACGGATGATCCAAATAATAGCAGATCATATTGTCCAATGAATGGTTTTATTAGACTATAAACATAAAATGGGCCAAAAATTTGTCGTGCTTGAACGGGATAGTTTTTTTTTTTATATTTTACAGTGTACGGAACGTCGTTAAGGGAGGATTTGATTGACGACACTTCGGATTTTTTCCAAGAACTCGTTGTGGCGTTGTGTGATGTAAGTATTTCTATCGTCATTTTCATCTAAATCAACGTGAATATCATATTTACTGGACACTTAACTTTTCTTGTGTGCGATTTATTTTCTATTTTTTCTATTTACTTGAATTCGAGAAACTCTAAATACTTACTACTACGTCATAATGCGCTCTAACTTGGACCTTTTATACTTACTTATGTACGTCTTATGTTCGTCTTATATACGTAATTATGAATTACATGTTTACACTCTATATTTTATAATAATGTAGATTTCGTTGATTTTTATCTACCCTGATTTAAAAAATTAATTATTTCATGTCAGGAACTATGTAAATATGAGTTTAAATTAAAATTAATAGAAGCCAACTAACTATTTTTTATATTTATATTTTTAGATTCTTATCAGAAATAATTTTAATCTAACAATTTTAAATTAAACGGTAAAATTTCAATTTCAATTAATAATTAATTTAAATTTGAATATAATGTCTTGAAAATTGTATTGATTTTTATATTTTGTCATTGGCACAGTAATAAAATTTCGAAATTTTACGAAATAATATTAAGATTAGGTAAGCGTATACACATTATTTATTATTATTATTATTATTTTTTTTTTTACTTATATATTTACCCACAAAAACCACCGGAGATTTTTTTTTTCAATTTTTAATAAAATATTAAGCTAACAAAAGGGATAATATATTTTGTCATGTGAGAAACATGAATATTTTTATAATGAATTAATAATTACATTATATGTTCAATTCATTACGATTGTTAGTGTTGAATTCTTTTCGAAATTCTCACAACAAAATACACGGATTTTTGGTATAAAAAAAGTCAACAAGCAACATTCGTAAGTCGATGTATTTACATAATAATATTATTCTGGTACTATCCGAAAATAATCAAAAAAAAAAAAAAAAACACAAATTATGTTAAATTCAACTGTCAACAGTTTCTATTTATACATTATTTATTATAATGAAAAAAAAAAAAAAAAAAAATTGCGGAGTTTGATCCGAGAGACTTTTTTCAAAATGGGATACAGGTGACAATGCCTATTTCCCCCCTCCCTCTCATTCAATCTGTCATCGAGAGCATGTAATACGATTAGCGTGTCGCTTTCAGGGATTACGCCACGATGACGATATGCCACTTGATCCCGATGCCGCAGTCTTGGATGCCAAAGCTTTGAGAGACGCAGTCACGGCTCCGAACTATTTACAGTCACATACTTTCATTACTGTTTTCACCACTCGTTCGTTTCCACAGCTGAGTATGATTTTCGACGAGTACACGAAATACTCTAAATCGGAAATCAGGGTGGATATGAGAGCGCACTTGTACGGTGATTTTTTAAACGGTCTCCTCGACATAGGTTCGTATTTATGATTTTAAATACATACTTAATTAGAAAATTTCACAAAATATCTTAGATTCTGAACGAAGTGAACTGAACTAGTGTTTTTACAATGATGTTTATTTATCTATTTTTTTTTTTCTGTGTACAACTTTTCGTATAGAAATACTTATTCAAAAGTTTCGATCAGTAACTTTTTGCAACCGGATTTGCCTCTAGATTGTACTTTAGAGAGGTCATTTTTTGAATTTCTCAATTCTTCAATTTTTTTTTTGAAAAAACTACCCAAAATTTGACAAAAACGACTCGG
>JAIPRM010001762.1:0-35109 GCA_025469315.1 Stegophylla sp. TES_Ste_2020
TGAGAAAATTATTCCTTTTTTTTTTTTTTTGTTTAAATATTAAACTTCATTGTAACCACAAGTAGTGTGAATTCGTAGTATTACGATTTACGTAACGAAAAGCACTTCAACCTGAAAATGTGTATACAATTTGTTCATTAAATGTAATAAATAAAAAAAGGATCGTAGGTCGTATCTCATAGTGGCGCAGGTTTAGTAACTGAGTTCCAAAATCGATAATAAAAAAATATACTGTTACGACCGAAAAACACTAATGAAATTACAAAATTTAGTGACTGTAGAAGTATTATACGAGCACGAATGTATTAATATTTACCGTAAAAACGAAATATTATTAATTAGGGTTAGATTTGAGTCCACTCAGAATCAAAAACAAAAAACGTGTTTGATGAAATTTTCAAAATGCAATAATCAATACCCATTGATCATTGACACTTAATAATATCGTTGAAGATCCAGGATCTATACTGCTGTCATTTAAAATAACGTTTACACAGGTTAGAATATTATAATTAATAATTAATTAATTATTAATAACATTAAACGTTAAAATTAATTATTAATACACAGTAAAATATTATAATTAATTAAAAACTTATGTATTTTTAATTGGATATTCTTAGACTAGCGCTAGTCAACCTTTTCATTTTTGTTCAAAATCCAATATTAATATATGGAGATTAAATTATTTTGAAATGTTTGAATTTAGTCAATTTACCCATCTACATACCATAAAAAACGTTTAAAGTGTGTATACCGTATTAAAACCTCTGTAAAAAAAAAAAAAAAGAGAGAGAGAAAATATTTAAATTTAATGTAAATATTTGAATATTTATACACCGTTTTATCATTTTTTTCCCCCCCTGTTGTATGTTATGTTATTGTGATATATTCTATACCTAATGAAATTATTGCAGATTCGTATATGTATATCCAATATTGTCTACACATTCATATTTCTATGGTTATATTAATTAAAAAAAATAAATAAATTAGTTTACACCGATTTTCTGCATGAGAATAACTGTCTAAATGACGTGCTTCGCAATGTTCATTGAGATACTGATACCGATACCGATCTTTTTCAAAAAAAAAAAAAAAAATAATAAACTTCTCCGATAAAAATACATCATTAAAACCTGATGATGACCTACTTTACGGATTATGCCCGTTACTATTTTAAACACAATATTTCCATTACAAATTTTATCATTATTGATATCATATAATTATAATATTTTTTAATTAAATCTGAAGACGTTTGAAGGTTTTACTATGCCGCCCTGTATAATTGCATTATATAAATATGCGAGTTCCGGAATTTCTTGTCATTGTACAAGATTTATATTATTATACAAGAATTCTGTGCAAACCATTATTGTAATATTTTTAATGTGGAATAAGATTCGTGCCGCTCGATAAAATCACACAAATGTCACTAACTTATTGACAGAGTTATACAGAAATAACAAAAAAATAAATTATCTAGAAAACTAACAGACAATTCGTTAAACATTTTTATTTAGTTAAAATATAAGGTACTATTTTTTTAATTTATCTGAATAATAAATAAAAGGAAACTGGAAAAAAATTGGATAGTAAAATAAAGTTTTCACAATGTAAAGCATTTCAGTATTTTTATTACAAATAAAATAATAAATGTTAGATTATTTATTTGTTTGCTTTTAAAATTATCTCTATTTTATTTGTCTTCATAATTTTTAGGCACAAAAGAGGTAAAATTTTTAATATATCTATATTATGTTATTATAAACACTGTAATTTCTCATTTTGACTCTCGTAAAATATGTTTGTAGGTTCATTGTAAATATTTGCAAATAGAACTCGAAAATGAAATATAGGCAATAGCAAACTAAAAATAAATTAAATTCTCAGTTAAAAAAAATGTGTACTTCGCTCGTCGGGGTGTTCTTCGTACGTCAGATGGGTAATAAAAACATAAGCTTCTTCACTTCGTTCAAAATTAAAAAAATAAACTAAGTACAACATAGGCTTCTTCACTTCGTTCAGAATCTAAAATAGTCTAATAAAATTCTGTCGAATCATCAAGAAGTTACCCAAAAATTACTTTAAAGACTTGTTACAAGACGCAAAATAAAAACTACTTTAAACGAGTGACCAAAAACCGTTTTTATGACCTTATATTTTGGAATACCGGAAAATTGTATCAAAGTCCCAAAATCCCAAAAATTATTGTCATTATAAATATGATTTTATGACAATGACGTTTATAAGAATTTAGACGCTATAATAATATAACTTGCTATTTTTATTTTTTTATAAATGGAATATGCACTTACTATTTGTGAGTGAAAATAATTTCTTGTTCGACTATTAAATATCAATAGACATAATAATATACATAGGTACCTAAGTATAATTTTTTTTTTTTCTAAACTTAGAGCTCCCGAAAGTCGGTTAGCCGAGGGCCACTTATTGCATTACTGCGGCTTTAGGGTCAACACATTCCTCTTTTCGTCTTTTGAATTGCCCGCAGGGATTTCCCAGACGTTTCGTGTGCGCTATCTCTTGCCACACGTTTATCGTCGTCATTCCTCAAGGTGAGAAATCAATCGGAAAACTTTTTTTTTCCGTCCCCCAAAAAAAAAAAAAAAATTGGCGAGATCCGATGGTTGGGGGGGGGGGGAGGGAGGATTGTGAATTTCGTTGACGACGTCTCGTGACGTTAATTTACGAGCTGCTGATCGCCACCGGCCCGTCGAAATAGTTCTCTTTGTGGCGGAGAACTTCTACGCGTCACACGCGTTATCTTCATGTGTGGCAAAAAGTTCATCATGACCATGAAATGCAGTGACCCCAAAGAATAAAATGTTTGGAAATTGTGTATTAAGGTTATTTTTTCATTTTTATATATATATATATATAGTAACTTCCTGATTAAAAATTTAAAAAATAAATAAATTTGAAACATAATTTCCAAACATTTTATGTTTTGGAGACACTGCATAAAATAAAATAATAGTACTAATTAAATTTCATTGTCATGATGAATGTTATATATATATAATATTATAATACATACATGTATATATTTATAAATCATTTTTAATATACGTTCAAATTCGTGGCTGATTCCTTTTTCTTTTTTTTTGTTATTACACGAAACTGTTTAATGAGGCCAATTATACAATTTATTATGTCAAGTAATATTTTGTATTCAATAATTAATAGTTATGTATTATGTTTTATATCAATCAACGTTTTTGAGAAGTTACAAAATTCACAAAATACAACAACTATACTGCTGTGATTCATAATTTTTATATTATCATAAGCATTCTTCAACTGAAAAATTAAGTACAATTAAAAAATATGAGATTGATTAAGTTGAAAAAATAACCTATTTCATTCACGTTTACACGATATTATTTAATTACTTAAATATGTATCATAATACATACTTTGGTACATAATAAAATTATTTTAATTTTAGGTTGATTGACTCATTCAACAGATATAATTGCTAATTACTAATTAGCGCTAAAACATTTTTTAAAACAGAATAATAATTTTATTTTCTGATTTCTTTGCAGTCTTACATTATGCTAACCACCAAAACAATGTGTGATAGCATCAGTTATTTTATTAACAGTTTTCTCATTAATCTGCAAATCTTATATTATGAAATATGAATCACAGTTAGGATCAACAAAATTCTAATTTATTATTTCCCAAAACTATGATATTTCAAAAGTGATACCTATTATTAACATAAAAAATGCAGTAAAAGACAAAGAAACAATGAGGTAGACTTGCAGTTCTTCTTCTTAATGTATTATGTACTTACTGTGTTGTTGACCCGAATTTCGAAATATCTATTGCGTTACCACATAGCGAAATTTATTTTAAAGGGATTTATAGTGGTATTTAATTTAATGTACCTTAATAAAAAATAAAAAAAAATAACTTTGGAATTATTCATTTAATAATAAGGATATGTAATATAACCTCACTTTTAAAACTTTGGAGTTATTTTACTTCCTAACGGTAGAGCAGTGAAACAAACAGACAGAACTCATTCCACAGTACGTATTATCCTTACAACTCGTATTTTATTTGAGACAGTTTTAACGAGTCTATTTTGTGTAGGATGAAATAATATTTATTTTGTCGGTAAATCGTGGTGTTTTCTAAGAAAAGCGAGTACGAAAATGAAAACGGAGAATGTTTTAAATTAAATCCGAAAGATAATAATTGTATACTAATAAAAATATTTCACTTCTTACAATATAATATGCATATTAGGTGTGTGAATCGCACAAAAACCTAGCATAATATCGTGATTTAATTCGTATCACGTTGTTAATAAAACACGGTGCATTCGACATTGTTTAACTACTTATATAAAATCAAAATTGACATTAAGAAATTGAAAATTATCTGTCGGAATAACATGTAATACACGTTAAATACAATATGAAAAATAACGTTTTATTTGAATATTAATAAATAAATAATAATAACAAAAAAAAAAAAAAAAGCATAAACATATGTGATTGATTTTAATTTAATGATATTTTTGAGAAAAAAAAATCAATGACGAAATACAATTTAGTATGAAAAATATTTACAAACATTTTTTTATTATTGCATAAGACCATTGGCAGTGATATATTTTACAAAACAATAAAATAAATAAATACACAAAAATATTGATAACAAAATAAAGATAACCGAATGAAATACAATATGATTAATAAGTTATTAGTAATTACATATTATAAACATGTAGGCGTTAAAAATTACTACATGTACAGGTGTTTCGATTAAATTAACACTCAAAAACAACTACTGATCTCATATTATTGTCTAATGAACTATGTATATCGATCAAAAGCTTATCTCTACATAAATTAACTAAAAACACCTCATATTTATAATCAGACGCGTAGAAACAAAGAATGTGTATCAAAAAGTGTTTTTAAAATTGAAACAAATTCAAGAAACTTAAAACGCTCCTTAATGAAAACGTTCCTAAAGTGAAATCTTTCATCTCCCTGGGTCTCCGTTTTTTTAAAGGAGCAGTTCTCATCTTTGTTCCTATAAAAATAAATCATTCCAGAAATTTGTTTTATTTTGGACTGAGTTCATTCTTAACACCGACGGATTGTCCGTGCTTTTCATTTCAGAAATGCAACAAGTTGATCATCATCCCGTTGATTCACAGAAAATACATTTTTCGTTACCGAATAATAATTTATTAATCGTATATTTTTGCCTACGATTTAAAAACTGAAAATAAATTAAAAGTAAAAGAAATTATTCTTATAAAATAAAGTGCTTTTTACATTTTTTCAAACTCGTTTCTAACGACATTAATTCACAGTTTTCGAATGGTAATAGGTAAATATTCTGCCATCTCTAAATACTTATAAATTATTTTGATTTCACTTTTCCGTCATTATTGTTTGTTAAAAGTCATATTTCATAATATGTTTTTAAACAAACGAACGAGTAAAATGAAATTGATATGATTCTTGCATTAGTATTATTGAGTAACTTGTTTACTGTCGTGGTTGTTGTCAAAAATGAAAACAATAACTTATGACAATACATTATGGCGTTGAAATAATCGAAATGGAAACTTTTAACTAATTGAATGGAGGAGTTATATAAGAAGCAAGTTACACTCAATTTTATGAAATATGAGATTTTGATACTACTGGGTAGGCAGAAAATTTCATTTTGAATATTTTACAAAATTAAATCAAATCACTTGTTGTTTTGATATTTAAAAAATTTTGTTGATTAATTTATTCAATAAAAATTATTGTGTAATACATCAATGCCACATGGTTTTGATTACGAGGTCATTATGTAAAAAACTATGACAAATCAATTCCAAACAACTTGGTTGTTTTCAGTAAAATTGAAGAGTGATATACAATTCAACATCAGACACCTTACATTTTCAAATTTTACTGTAATAAAATATTTTCTCTTTAAAAACGTTCCACATACACCTAAAGAAATTTTGCTCCCATTTATCTAAACATTTAGTCAATATTTTTATATAATGCTAATTATTTATGAATTAAAATTTTCTCCTATTCAGTAACTAAATTTTAAGTTTAAGATTATTAGGTGATTTATTAGAGTATTAATTTTTAGTTATTTTAGATTCTAAGCGAAGCGAAGAAGCTACTGTTTTTACAGTGATTTTTTTTTCGTATAAAAATACTTGTCCAGTAGTTTCAATCAGCAACTTTTTGAAACCGAATTTGACTCTAGGTGGTTATACTTTAAAGAGGTCGTTTTGGAAATTCTCAGTTGTTTTCTAAAAATTTGGGAAAAACTACACAAAATTTGTGAAAAAATACTCGGAAACTAGTATTTTTAATCCAAACTTTATGAAAATATAAACATGGATAAACAATATTATAAAAAATATTTTGGTGCAAGAGAATTTTGAAAATATGAAAAAATGTGGGGCATTTTTTTCTAAATCTTTTCGCAACTAAATGAAGAAGCTAGTGTTTACACAATGATGTTTATTTTTTTTTTCTGTATACACTTTTTTGTATGGATCTACTTGTCCAAAAATCTCGATCAGCAACTTTTTGAAACCAGATTTCAAAATCTCTCTCGTTGGTACTTTTCTTGTATTTAAAAATGTTCGTTGTCCCTTCTCCCCCAAGGAATATACGTCATGCTGATGTTTTTATATCAACAATTTATTCTGAATATATATATATATATTTATTTATTTATCGATAAATACTTTTAATTACATTTTCGCTGTCGATTTAGATTGTTATTAATACTAACCTCATGTTTCCTCTCGATTTTGTCGAGTCAGATGAGACGATATTGTTGTCGGAGTCGCGAAGGCAACCTAACCGTGAGTACCAAACGAGAGCACGGGGATGAAGGATAAATTTCCATTCGCATTGTTTGTATCCGAAACAATCGTTCCACTTATTCGACACGAGTATTTGTTAGCCTGTCTGTTCGGGCCAATTTTCAGGGTAGGTAATCGATTGATCGGTAATCCGGCGCCGCACATAACCCGTGACGTTATCTGGTTTGATAAAATATCTCGTTTTCCGTGTTTCACTTCGAGACTTCGGAATCGGTGTCATTCCGGTGAACGACATTCCACATCGGATTATTTCTATTTCGCCCTGTGTGTATAATAACGTAATAAGATAAATATGTCAAAACGAATAATAACTATTTTCAATTTTTAACGTTTCATCCACGAACATCATCTAAGTTTCTAACACGATTGTTTTTTTTCAGTTAATAACTAAAATAAATTTTACGAAAATCCAAAATTATTCTTTGAAATATCGAAAGAGAAAACTTTGATGTTCTGACTGTTGCATACAAAACTTGGTACTTAGAAAAAAATATTCATGATGGAATCATTCTGTTATTCACGTGTTTACACTACTTCAATTAACAATAGTCGATAGTGATTGAAACCCGACGTTAAAACGTAAATAATGCCACAACGATAATTATATCACGCGTTATATTTTATATTTATTTCATTTTATTTACCATTATTACGTGATATATTACGTTGCATACTTTAAGACATTTAAGCAAACACTTACGTTTAAAGTTCAAAACCATATTTTGTAAACCACTTCATAATTTTTTATGTAAAATCATAAATAGAATTGGAAAAAAAAAACGTGTGCAATTCGAACCTTGGGGTTTTCTTCACATTTCACATTTCAACTCTTGAAGATTTTTAATTTTAAAGAAACAATAAATCATTTCTTCAATAAAACGATTCTGAGCGGAGCTTAAACTAATATACACTAGCGATTATCAGTTTTGAAGAATATTCGTTCAGAATATTATTATTTTTGAAGAAAATATTTATCGTTTCTTTAAAACTCCATAAACCCACCAGTATCTGACCCGAGGTGCGAAGTATGTCGAGCTTTCTTACCTTTACTTTACTTTACTTAATTACTTTACTTTACTTTACTTTACTTTTTTCCTTCTGCGAACACTTTTTTGTGTAGAAATACTGATCCAAAAGTTTCGATCAGTGTGTTTGTAGATCCAAAATCACACCTGGATGGTACTTCAAAAAGATCATTTTTCAAATTTCTTATTTACTTTTTTCAAAAACGCGGATAATCTGTCGAAAAATTGACAAAAAACGGCAACATATATTATTACCTACAGAAATTTTCATAAAATTGAAAATTATTTTTTAGAGTAATTTTAAAATTAATGCAGCTGGAAAATTGAAACTTTCACCAACTACTAAAAATGATCATGAAAATACTTTATAAAAATTTCAAAAACATTTAATAAATTTTGAGTTAAGTACTTATGACACTTTAAAAATATTGGAAATTTTTTGTTTTTTTATCAGTTTTTATGCAATAAAATATTGAATTCTCGACAGTAACACTTGAAAATGTAATAGGAGATCTCAATTTTTCATACATGTCTGAATAATGTAAAAAAATTTCGAAAAAAGTAAATAATTTTTTTCTCTCTTTAACCGTTTAAAGTTAGCATTTTGACGGAATTCGTTAAAATTACACACTTTAACGTACATAAAAGAAAATTGGTTCAACTGATTTTTATGAAACTCGGTACCCATAAGAAGAATTTTGGTATTTTGCGACATATTTCTAACAGAACCGGAAACAAACTATAATTATTATGCTTAAAATTATACATAAACTATATTATAATATGCTTATATTTTATTTATTATCCATTCAGGGGCGGATCCAGAAATGTTTCAAGGGGGGGGGGGGTAATTAAAATTTATTATCGTTATGACGCTGAATAAAACTAGTATTTCTCACAAGTCACAATGTAATATATTTTTATATAATAAGCTCAAGGGATGGGTATTTACCCTATTACCCCCCCCCTTTGGTTCCGCCACTGTATCCATTGCGAACATAATTGACGTAATATTTCAACGTTTTTACTCTGAGAGTTTAGGCAGTTCGAGAATCGAATGAAACTGTACTGCTCATAACCAAATTGAAATAAGACGTGCAAAGTATACAAATATGTTAATATAAAAGTTTAATTTATGTGCCGGTTAAATATTAATGAAACGAAAACAACGGTGAAATTATTAATTAAAATAATTTATTTATGTGGCTTCGTTTACGGACTGTAAAAATGGTCTGCGAGTTTCCCACAGTCCTTATGGTTTTACGTTTCAACTTAAGATTCATTGTTTTTTTTTTTTGGGGGGGGGGAGGGAGGGTTAATTTTATAACCCAAACATTTTAGATGATGAATTTAAGATAAATTGATGATTCCTTGGAAATTATGGCTTTTTCTAACACTGTTAGACAGGATCGTAGCCAGGATTTTTTTTCAGAGGGGGGGGAGGCTACTCATTTTAGATTCTTATTAGAGCGATATGAATTCATCAGTTTTAAAATTATGTTTAATTTTATAGAATATTTATTATTACTTTCAAATGAATTATATTATTATACATTATCCTTCCAACTGTGCAAAAAGCTTTCTTAAATATTTTAAATTCTGTGCAATAGAGAGGAATGTTACACTCACTAGTATAATGCTTTATTTTTGAGAAAATAAATAAAATAACAAAGGTAATTTCCATTTTTTTAAAACATTCGTGAAGCACAGAGTTGAGTGATAACAAACCCATTGTGAATTTTTATGTTATAGTTTTCAAAATATTACTCGTTATGTTTGATTTTTTCAAAATAATTTCAAATCGAAATTCCCAAATTGTAGCCAAAAAGATTTTACTCACTATAAGTAACATTACAGATAATTTTAACGGGTAACATATCGAGAAAATACGTTACATATTTACATGCTAAACTCAGATAAAAATTAAACATTTTAACGATTCAAAATACAACACTATGTTCATCGGCGAGTTCGGTATTGAAATAATAATAAATACAATTTTCAATCTGTTTCAAAAGTAAGCATTTAAATTCCCTCAGTACTTTTTCTCGGAAGGAATCGAAATTCCAAACATCTGTCAAAAGCAGATTAAATAGTCGAAAATATTTAAGTGATAAATGAAGCGACGAGGAACGAAGAATTAATCTCCGACGAAACTTTGAGGATAGGAAAATAAAGTTTTTATCCACACGCAACACTAAACTGGGTACAAAAAATGTCGTTTGAAAAATACTTTTAGTTTCGCGATAAATTTACGTTCGAGAGACACAATGAAATTGAAATAAAAAACAAAAGAAAAAAATTCGCATTAGAAGAGTAAATTTTATAACTAATTGTTTCTTCTATATATATATATATATAGATATATATATAAAAAAAGCGTTTTGAATAAATGTGAAATCTATATACAAATTAACGGGACAACTTGTTGAATCACTCGTAAAATAGTTTTTATATATTTTAAATTCGAATTCAATTTCGTTTCCACCCCCCTCCGTGCTTCACCACTTTCTGCGCGTTTGTTAAGATACTGTCGATGAGAAATGTACTCTCTGAGAACATGCTGAATGTTTTGCGCGTCTATCGCCGCGAGTGAAATAAAATATCAATATAAAAATATCAATTTTCTTCTCGGACCAGTGTCACGTTTCCCCATAGCTTGCCAGTCGACGATGTGACTATAGATGAAATACTCGAGGGCAATAGCCGCGGAATAAGTCATGGACAATTTCCTCCGAAAAAACAAGACATTTTGGTATGTATTTTTGGGGTGTAGAGTGATTAATATAATATACTACTTGTAAATCCTTTTATCAATTATATTATGATTTCGGTCATTTCAAGTGCCTCAAATTCTTTAAGAAGTTTACCAACACTCATCCGCATGTCACATTAGCTCGTGTAAATGTCCATAAGTTATTGCTAAAATTTATCTCTTAACTCAATTTGAAAAAAAAAAACCTGAGAGCAATATTCATTGCATTGACAGAATCAGAATAAATATTTTGGCAGGGCCAACAAGTTTATTTATTTTATTTGTCCCCTTTTCATAATAGTATTAACGTCACACAATTTTTGAAAAATCTAAGGAAGCTAAGCGCTCAAGTTCCTCCTGACTTCGCCTAAAACATTACCGGATACCAAACATTGTTTTATATAAAGAAAATATTGCTTTTATTGAAATGAAGTCGATGGAAATGTATTAGCTTGACTTCTAACTCAATTAATGTATTTGAAACACTTATCAACAGCTTGACTGTCAACTTAATTGAATAAACAAATTCATTGACTTAATTAAATTGACTGAGTTAAAAATTTTCATTAACTTGTCCGGCTTTAAATATGACCATAGATTAATAATCAATGAAATAATAAACGAATAATGTCTTCATTTTTATTGAAAACACAAAAAAAAAATATATTAAACAATTTAACGGATAAAAGAATAAATTTGTTCATTGGACATTTTTAAAAAATATTATCAAAAATGTAGGCTAAAAACGATAGACTTATTGCATGTTTGGAAATTTAGTACATTTTACGAAAAGTGTTTTGAACCTCTTTGCGTTTCTTTTGTTTCCACGGTTATTTGATATTTAATGCTATTATGAAGTAAAGTACAATTTACAATAATATCGCAGCACATATTTTTATCTCAGTAAAATTACGGATGTGCAAAATTCATAATGCAAATATCACTGATCAACACTAAAAAAGGAATATTAGTATAAGACTGATAGTAAAATAAAGAGAAAAATGTTTTCGAACTTAAATCTTAAGTGAAAATAAAGCAGACATTTTTTTCCTTTCAAAATTCAAGATATTATAGTTGGTGTGACGATATTGATGTATTGTACAAAGTTATGAATTGATGAAGTTTGCAGTAAGGGATGTGGCGAATAAAAGATTCAAAAAATTATAATTGAATGAGATCAATTTGTACCACAAAAACTCGGTATTTAATTGGCAGTTTTTCTTTTCCTCTTCACGTCGTGTACTTTTACCCGGACTCGTTTACGCCATTTTCAAAAGGACGAAATCGTTATTTTTCGTCCCGTAGTACAACAACGCGAAAAGATTCCAGTTACCTGGCAGGTAAAAAAGGTAAATTTATCAGCAGATCTCGTATACACGAGTATTATTTAATAATGTACACCAAACGGTAAACGATACACGTGAGTTCCTGTAAAACTAAATAAACGATAAGTACGTTCCTTGAATAACAATATTATTATACACATTGGTTGTGAGACCGTAATGAAATAAACTCACGACTGGCAACTATATAGTTAAACTATAATATAGTCCGTTATCTCAACCGGTGCACAAAAAATGGGAAATAGTAAATTTCTACACGAGAGTGACAGGTTAGGAATTATGTTGAGTATTAGATATGTTAGTTTTTGTACGAATGAATAATTGAGATGTAATAATAATAATAATAATAATAATCTTTATTGACGGAAATAAATTCCAATTTACAATATTTACAATGTAATATGTATAGTGACAGATATAATGATAATAATAATATTATAATATAACGTAAGTATACTTATATATAGTTACTATACGACCTGTTGGTTAAATAAAGTATTACAATAATAATAATAACAAATATGTAAATTTTCTTTAATATAAATGCGCAATGTCCAAAATCTGTTACTTTCTGATTTACTGATTACTTTGTACTAATTAAATTGCTTAGATGCTAACCATGCTAAAGTAAACGAAAATATTAAAACATATATCATTTGATAGGTTTTAATTCAAGCTTTTGTCATCAAATTTTTAAAAATATTTTATACTATTTTACAACATTTTACTTCCTATCTTGAATCTATCTAACATATTATGGCTTTTAACGGTAACGTATCATCTGACCGAAAATCATATTGTGTTCGGAAGATATATGTTCAAAAATACAAAAATAAAATCATAAATCAATAATGCAAATATTGCATATAATGCCTGTAAAGTAAAGCGAAGTAAAGGAAAATAATGTAAAGTAAAGGCAAATACGTCGCACCACGGATATTTTTCGCTCTTCGGGTCAGATACTCTTGGTAAGTGTGTTGAAAATGACGACAATTATTGATATTTATATATTAATAACTTCTTTCGTTCAGAATCGTCACATTGAATAATTGGTTTATCGTTACTTTAAAATTCCACAAATTCACGAAGAGAATCTGGACCAGAAAAACGAAGAATATCCGTGGTGCGAAGTATGTCCGGTTTTCTTGTCTTCACTTCGATTTTATCTCTACAAATTCATTCTCTTATTGTTAGTACAGGGCTGTTTTCAAAATAAATACGATATTAATATTAATCCGAAAATACTTGAGCTATTTACTAAATCCTTACGTAATTTCTATCAAAAAAATGCCAAGTCCTGTACGTTGGTCAAATAATTTACCACAGTATAAAAGAACACTGAATTGAAACAATTCAAAAAATTGCATTGTAAACTGCTAAAACCGTCGGCCATATTGAAAGCAAACACTAGTGCAACCAGGAAAAAAAATCTTAAATTTTTGCAGATTTTTACGTGATTATATCGGTACATCTAAATAAAACATTATATTCTTATTATACGTATTATTATTAATTTTTCATTGTTTTTCAATTATTCTTTTAAAATTTAAATATTGCTAATGACCAGGATTGGGATTTTATAGCATTTGCAAATTTCTTATGAAATGCTTAAAAAATAGCAGAGTAAGCTAAAAATGTGTTTTATAATACATAGAACTCAAATATAAAATTTTATTTTTATTTATTTATTTTTTTTTTCATATTTTGCGATATTTTAGTTTTTACCGCTTTTTTGGATTTTTTAAGACTTTACCTAGTTTTGAATCAAAATCGGTCATATTTTATGAATTTATATTTTTAGTAAACGTGTTTTTAGAATTTTTGTCAATTGGATTATCAAGTAAATATTGTAAACGTATTGATTAAGTAAACAGACCGCTGATGGGTTGATGCAACATTTTAGATAAAAAATAGTGGTTTGTCCAAATTAAAATGTGCTTCAAATCCCTTGGAGGGTGAAAAAAATTGAATTACTCGATGAACTCAAATATAGCAATATTGTATATTTTTCAAATACGCACCAATTGTATCAGTATAGACGTTAAAAAACTTTGTTGACAGACAACCGCCGTAAGTTCAAATTCGAAAATCTGACCAAGCATTTATTAATTCAAATGTAACACTCAAGATGAACATTTTAAATCGCTTACTATTATTTAAAATTTTGAAAGATATAAATTGGGTAATCTTTAGCCCTTCAGTATTCTGATCAGAATGACTAATAATTGATTTCAAAACTTAAGTAACTATTTTTAATAATTTGTAAGTTATTAATAAATAAATTTACTTTTTTTTGCACATTTTTAGCGCATATAATATGCAATTTTAAGTGCTATAAAATCCCAACCCTGGTAATGACACGTCGGAGAACTACTGTATACAGAGCCCTCTGAAAACCGTTACAGTGTTGTCGAACGCAACATAAATGTGTGAAAATTTCTTATTGGTTTCGTGGTCAAACTGGTTCGATTGCGTTCAATGATGTGGCGGACGATTTTTCGGGCTGCTCGAGGTTTCCATTTTGGGTTTTTTTTACTTGTTTGTATAATGTCGACGTAGTTCGGAGATCCCTGCAGATACAGACACCCTTCGCACTTGTGAACATGTACTACAACCGAGGCGTAGTGTGAATATAATAATATTACGGCGTTATGCGAATAGTGAAATTTGAGATCACGTATTATAGTCACGTACGGATTTCGTGTAGATGTCGTCGCGCGTTCATCGTGAGAAGGAACTTTTTCGGTACGTGGGGATTCTTCCCGTGTAAACATACGAGCAAGTAAATATATATATATATATATGTATATAATATATGGCTGTCGATTTTGAGTTTTTCCAATTTTTTTTTTTTTTTTTGTAAAAACTACTCGTGTTTCGTCGACTCTCTACTGCATTGGTTGACATTACAATACGCAATTCGCAGTTGCACGTTTCTACATTTCAGAATGATCTGAACGCGACATCTGTACGTAACTCAGAATTCGACTGATACGACGAAATTTGTCTGGTTGTGTGACGTCATACGCGTGACGAAAACTATTTCCTTCATCTATTCACGATCTAATTTTACGGCGCGTTAGTATTTAAGTCGAGCGTTTTGTCGAGGATTTTCGACGTTGTTGTCGAGTTTGATCACGAGCAAAACTCTACTACATAGCACTAAAGTTCAAAATCTATTAATATTATTCAAAATTAACAGTCCAAGTCATTTTGAATTCATATTCAAAACCTAATCTCGAAAAGGGAATTCTGATTTCGGTGAGAAAATTTGCTCCCGCGAGATTCAACAAACGTATTTTAAACAGACTTGGGGCCGAAACTAAAATTTCGATTTTCATTTTGTTTATTTCAATATTGCCTTCAGTTTTGAATACCGGTTTTCAGTCGCTTTACTAACATTTTGAAAACCCGGTTTTCACTTTCAATTTTCAACATCGGTTTTTAATTATTTCGGATTTGCGTTTAATTTTGGATACCGATTTCTGTTTTTCTCGAATTTGTTTTCAATTTAAGATTTAAAGCGGAGCGAATGAAATTCGTTAGTTTTACTTAAAATAACATACTAACGTAAATAAAAGAAAATTGGTTCAACTCTGTTTCTTATGAAATTTGTAATAAACATTTTTTACGGACGAATAATTAAACATTTTGCTGGGGATTAATAAAAAAAAAAAAAAATCATCAGAGATCATCAATTTCTCAGATATAAATTGTCCTTGTTTAAATAATACATAAATTTGTATGTAAACATATAGCCCGATAAACTTAGATCGTACAGGAATCATCTAGTTTCAATTTTTAGAACTTTAAAATTAAGTAAACCAAAAAGCCAAAACGTCAAAAAATAAAAAAAAATTCTTAAAAAAGTCGAATAAACTTCGGCACCATGTGTGTTCTTAGCTCCTCAGGCGTGATACTCTTGGTGGGTGTATAACATTTTCGACGTTCCGCATATGTAATGACAAGGCATTTTATGTATCATAAAATATATATAAAAAAAAAATAACGAAAACACCGAGTAATGTGTATAAAAAATATAAAATATATAATTATATAATAATGTATACATAATATTTTCGCTCACCACGGGTAGGTGCTTTTTTTTTTTTTGCAAAATTAAACGATAAAAAAATACATTGATATACCCAGCGACGGCATATAGACACATTTTTTTCCTCCGTACATCGTCCGCTATTATTATAGTCGTAGTAGGGTGTGAATTAAATCGAGCTAAAGAATGAGAAAATATATTATGTGTTCGGTCATTTGCGTTCCTTCTTGCAAACGGAATGTGTTACGCGCACAGACACCACTGCAGCAGTGAACCGATCACTTGTTTTTATCGCCTTAAAAATAAAAAACAAAACAACCTCGCGGAACTCGTGGAAACAATGCTCGGAACTCGGCGGCGTCGTATTTGTAAATTTTTCGAATAAACGAAATAACGGCCAAATGTACGCGTCATTTAAATAAAACGAGTAACGCGGAATTGCCAAATACTTTTTGGACAAACTAAAGTTTTGGATTTCCATACGGATCTATATAGAAGGCCTATTCAACTTGGGCTTTGTTTAATATAGCACACGAATCCTCTGTCTCCTTTGTATCGGCGCACTCAAAAATAGCTTTATTTTTCCACCTAAAAAAGAACATACTGTTAAGTATATTTTACTACTAACCAAGGTAGACTAAAAGAGCACAATCCGAGTCACTCAAAATTCTAAATTTTAAGTATTTAAAACAGTTATATAAAAACAACAGTTGACTCACGATTTTCAAGATTCTTTTCAGGCTCATTAGAGTGAGGTTAACTTGTAGCTAATGATATCGAAAATTCAGAACTTCGTTAGATGAAAATTTATGAAAAACAAGGTAATTCCGAAATTCTATATTTATACTAAAAGTGATTAGAAGTTTTACACTTGTAGTTTTACAGTTATGGCGAAATTACTAAAATCAGTTTTATGAAAATCTCGTTCACAGATTATTTTACCGTTTTTAAGTAAGTCAAGCATGTCAAATGTCTATATAAAAAGTGTTCTCGTAAAAATTAAAATTGGCCCTTTCAAAATCTAAAATCTAATCTTTGAAAAATAATATCTGATAGCAAAAAACTTATACATAGAATCTAACAATTATATAGATTTTTATGACGTAATGAATATTTTATACATTTATTTAAACTATTATTCAACTTTGAGAATCACAACTTTGAGAAGATGTCATCTCGAGCACATAATATTTTATAATAAGGAATTCGTGAGAGGATATGCCTTTCTAAAAAGTAACAAAACACAGGCATAATTGGTTTTTCCGATATAATGTTGTCAGCATCCATCATAAAATAATCCTAGACCTGAGCCTGGTCATAAGTGATATCGACTAGACAAGTATTAAAATATTATAAATCATTATCGATTAACCGTGTCACGTTTTTAATGATTCAATTGAAACGGAATTCTTAAAAGAGTTCGTTATTCTCGATAGTTTTTTCCGAGCGTTAGGAATTTCTTCTGCCCCTATTACGATAAAAAAAAAAAGAAAAAACCCGTGCAAAAAGTAAAATTCAAAGTTATTGATTAGGCGTGAGAATATTCAATGAAATACAATACTATCAATGTAATTGTTTATTCGGTAAAAATTCGATTAAATTTCTCACTTGTGGCTATACTTTCTTAATATTTGGAAAATATATTACTATGCGCTTAAAGTCTGAATAAATTACTACTAAAATTAAATTTGTGTATTAAAAAAGTATAAGCAGATTTCTTAAAATTTTTTCATTAAAATTGTCAAATATTTATTGTTTTTAGTGTGGAACGTTTATTTTGCGACCTTAATCGTACATAAGTCTATTTCAATTTACAGTCAAGTCAGCTTTTAATTATAAGAGTTTTAAATTTCAATATACGGAAAAGTTGTTCATTCCAACGAATAATGAAAAAATGTACACGTGTTGTTAAATTAGCTTAAACTAATTAAAAAAAAGTAATAATAATAATCGCTGTTGCTCGCTTCTCGCGCGAAATCATCACAATACAATGGAAAAACATTATGTGTAATATAGTTTTAATTTAATTTTTTTTTTTTTAATTAACAAATAATTCACTGCAGATTTTATTATTTTCATACGAAATTGTATTTTTGAGACCTAGATTAAAATCCAGATATGACATTACGAAACAATAAAAGACGGTACTCTCCGGACGGCTTCAAAATCATCAAAGAAAAAGACAAATAAACAAGAGACAATACATTTTTTTTTTTTTTTTTTAGAGCTAAATGGCAGTGCTCCGGGTGTCGAGTTGTTTAAAAAAACCTCAACACATACTTATTTCTTTTTCATTATTTACACTGTACGAAAAACAAACACGGCTTAATTAAATTTGATGACATTTCACTCGCAAAACGATGTACAACTCACTGCAGCAGTTTATCCAAGGGTGGTTTAAAAATATATTCAGATTATAATATTATACGGAAAAATGCCAAAAATGTCTAATATTTACTTTATATTCTCTAGTCTCTTCTTATTTACACTTGCCTATATTTTGAATTTTTTTCGTTTGGAAGTTCAAATACACATCTATCTAATATTATGCAAAAGTAGGTACATCTAAATTTTCTTTCACCAAAGTAAAAATGTTTGGTGTTTTTTTTTTTTTTTTTTTTTTTAATCTGTTTATTGAGTTAATTTCTGCCTGTTTTGGATGTTCTCGAGGAGAGTTATCTCTTGTGAATGACCATTCATTGTTTCAACACGGGAACTTCCAAAGTTTGATTTGAAACGAAAAACTCATTGAAAACATCTATTATACTCAGTCACTTGGGTTCGAATTTATAGTTTATCGTAGATCGTTCTAGGAAAATAATTGTTTTCATAAATCGTCGGAAACGTAAACAGTACGATTTTGTCTGCCTTCCGAAATCGCACTGCTGAAAATATCTTCGTAATCTCTCTTTATTTTATACGTATTGTTTAACTGGAAGGATCTCGTAGCTAACGATCAAATTCAATTTTCATCCAAACTCAAAAATTGTAGTTTGGTTTACGACCAATAATATAACTCTATTCAAACGATAAATTTCTCTTTGACAATATTCTTAAGTAAATATAATTGAACTGAGCCAATCAAGTATTGTTTAATTCCTCCTATTTTTGATCATGAATGTAATTTAAACCATTATTGTATACACATTTTTTTCGAAATTTTTCTGTAGTCACGGACATTATAATAATTTTACTTAATTTTATTTATTTTTCGATAAATCCAAAATAATAATCGTTTTGATTAAAAAAAAAAAAAAAAAAAAAAAAAAAAAACATTGTTTTACGTTAAAATCACAGGTTTTATATAAATTATAGCTTTAAACGGTTATAAAAACAAAAGTTGACTAACGATTTTCGAGATTTTTTAGGTTGATTGAGATTTGTTAAATTTTCAACTAATAACATCGAGAATTCAAAAAAGTTTTGAAAATGTTTACACGTCTACATTACACTATTTTTTTTTTTTTAATGGATGACAATTTCAAGTTTCTACTTCTATTAGTTTCAGAGTTGTAGCAAAATTTGTAAAATCTTGTTCGTGGCATATAGTTTCCTTGTTTTTGGAAAAAAAAGGTACTGAGAATTTTCGAAAAATGACTTCTGAAAGTAGCACCTGAGTGTGATATCTGATTTAAAAAAGTTGGTGTACGAAACTTTTGGACAAGTATTTGTTTACGAAAAATGGTTTCCATAAAAAAAAAATAAACATCATTGTAAAACCCACTAGCTTCTCTACCCCAATTAGAATCTAAAACTAGAAAAAGTTGTTTTTTTAAAATATTATATTGTAATTGATAAATACAAAAGCTTATCAATCCACATACAATACATACGTATTACGTGACGTACGTGCACAAACGGTTTGTTTGTAATTAATTCTTCGGATTTGGGACGTGTGTTGATGAACACACGTTATTTTATTACCTACGTTGAGTGGGCGGCGAATAATTTTTGGGAAATTTATAATCTCCACCGTGATACTATTTTAATATGGGTAATGGATAATTCAATTAATATGACAAAAAAAAAAAAAAAAAAATTACGAGGGTTCGTTTTATGTGTATTATATGAACTGAAAGTCGGAATACATTATTAATCAGTCTAAATTTAATTATAATAACACTTAATTAATGTGTGCAGAACAGGCGAGGCTCGTTGTTTGGTTTAGTGTGTGCTTTTGTCGGTTTTTCTTTTCTTTTTTTTTTTTTTTTTTTTTTGTTTAAACTCTGCTAATTAATTACCGCGGTACTAATTGTCACTTTGTTTCTCCATTCAGGTTGAGTAAAGCTGAATCCACGGTTCAAATGTCAAATTTCCAGAACGACGGAATGGGTCGAGTGTCTTCATTCCTGACGCGTGTCAGCCGAGTTATCCAGTTACATAATGTCTCGCGTATGCGGGAGACTCTGATTTCCATGTACTAATGCATATTCAGGTAGATGATACGATGTAAACGATCATTGAATATATTATATTTATAGTAACGAACGACTGTCACAGTCAATTAATTGATTATTATTAATTAGTCGTGAAGTACGTCGAAATGTGCGAAAATCCTCTTTAACGACTATTGTACAATCACTTATAAGTGCTGATTAATTGGAATAATCATGAAAAACAAAATAATTTAAAATATGTTTACGAGGAAACGTTTATTTGTTTTACATATTATACAGACTACATTCCGGGTGGTGCTCGAGAAAAGAGGGTTAAGTCAAAAACATATCAACTTTCCACGAGAACAAAATCTAAGTTAAATTGTGTTCTAACAAACTTACTTAATTAGATTTTTTTTTTTCTTAATTCACTATATTATATTAATCCATATATATATATATATATATATATATATATATATATATTATTGTAACTCTTTCTCAAACTAAACCTGGATACTGCGTAGTTAATTAAATAAGGAACAAACTTAACCCCATTTAACTTCATAACTAATAAACATAATCCTTTTATTTTATATAACTCGAGTATTGAAAATTTCAACAACAACAAAAAAATATCCTCTTATATTAGTATTAATTAGTCATATAAATTAATGGTTGTCGTTGAAAAATCTTTTTTTTTTCATTATGGTGTAGAAGGATAAACATAAAATTATAAACGAAAAAAGATATCGAAAATATATATAGATCTGGACACACGCGCATTGTGACAAATTTTATATTTATGCAAAGAATGATAATAATGATAAGAATAAAATTTCGAGTAGTTAAATATTTCGTTATAGTGTTATTTATTCTTATTATGTTTTTTTTTTTTCTCAAGTAATTCTTTTAAAAATTTAACCGCGTTAAGCTAAATGCATTATTAAGTCTTACATTATTTTTGATTTCGACACTAGTATATGAGTGAACGGTAACCGCGATAAAGTCTCCACAATTTATCACTAGACCAAAAA
This sequence comes from Stegophylla sp. TES_Ste_2020, assembly GCA_025469315.1. Lineage (NCBI taxonomy): Eukaryota > Metazoa > Arthropoda > Insecta > Hemiptera > Aphididae > Stegophylla > Stegophylla sp. TES_Ste_2020. The sequence continues at coordinate 21,495 of JAIPRM010001762.1, forward strand.
TCATTCCTTGTCATTTAAAAAGGAAATGAGTTTTTAATAATAAAAATAATATCTGTAACAGTTTTACAGGATTAGAATGAAAACAATAATCGTACACTCGTAGCACTGCGTACTCACTTTAATTGGTTATAAATTTATAATATTGTTATTAAAAAATCCTATTCTGATGAAACGTTGTGCCCAGCGAATATGTATTATTATAAATACTCTGTTATTCGATAATAATTCTTATTAAAACAACGGTTTGACTTCATTTATTTATATTATTAATTTTACTAATTATTTTTAGATTCTGAACGAAGTGAAGAAGCTAATGTTTTTACAATGATGTTTATTTTTTTTTTCTGTGCGCAACTTTTCGTATGGAAATACATATCCAAAAGTTTTGATTAGTAACTTTTTGAAACCAGATTTTCCTCTAGATTGTACTTTAAAGAAGTCATTTTTTGAATTTCTCAATTCTTTAATTTTTTTTTTTTGGGAAAAAACTACCCAAAATTTGACAAAAACGACTCGGAAACCTTCATTTTTTGATCTGAGCTATATGAAAATTTAAACATAGATAGAAAATAATCTAAGAAAGATTTTGAAGCAAGAAAATTTTGAAAATGTGAAAAAAAAAATTTCGGACATTTTTTTTCTCATTTATTTTTAATGACTATTAACTTCCCTTGTTCAGAGTCGTTTTATTGAATAAAAATGATTTATCGTTTCTTTAAAATTCAATACACCCGTCAAGAGAATCCCACCTGTCGTGTGAAGGACACCCATCGTGCGAAGTATGTCCGGTTTTTTTAATTTCAATTTTTATATTTCATTATTTTATTTGTATGTTTGTTTATTATTAATAAATCCTGTCATTATTCAAGACTGTCAGATTTATGTTTCGTTTTCTTTGTATTAAATTCACTCGGGTCGTCGATTTTCTTCGTTCTTTCGTTTCCTGCGTAAAATACACGTTTTGTTGTCGTGGAGGAAAAACGGAATTAAAGGATTTCAGGTTAAACGGTCAAACGCGAGTGTCTTTATTGATTTACCGGCAAGATTGATTACGGCACATTAGAAAATATTTATATATTTGACGACGTGGTCTCGGTTTTTTTATTATTATTATTTTTGATTTTTTTTTTTTTTTCGTTAAGATTACTTCACCGGGGTGACACACAATTTATATTAGAAATCCATATAATAAACGTCCGATCATTCGTTTTTGATGCGTTGACATAAATAAAATACTTACCGTTTTTCGACTTATTAAATTACACAGTAGAGTGCAATAATCTATTACTGGTCTATTATTGTGTAATATATATATATATTTTATAACACATCAATTCGCAAAGTGTACTCTCTACTATTGAAATAGTTTTTTTTTGCGCTATACACGTTATTATATGCCTCAGGCGAATGACTACGGAATCGATTATTATAGAACAGTGTTTCCCAAACTTTTTTTACTCAACGCCCCCCTTGAATTCATTTTTTTCTTTTTTAATTAAGTACCATATATATATATATATATTAGTCCATATATTTTTAAAGTCAAATATATAGTTATCAGCATCAATACGATAATTCCGGTCAGATAAAAATTAATAAATCATATAAAATGCGTATTTATTATTAAGTATGACACCTGTTCATTATGTATATAATGACAAATTAATTATTACTCACATATTTAATAATTCGTACATTACGATTATGACGTGACTGCAGAATGAAAAATATTCACATTGAAACAGTCACTGCCGACTTTTATAATGCCCCTCAATCGAGTTTGTAACCTCAATGCCCCCCTTGGGTGGTTCTAACGCCCCCAAGGGGGCGATATCGCCCACTTTGGGAAATACTGTTATAGAAAATAAGAAGGGCCTCCATAACGCGTAAGGTGGATTATTGAACGCCAACTATTAGGTTAGAAGAAAACAATCGTCGTGGATTATTATTTCAACTCTCTAAAAATGTATTTGCGGTTATAACACCATAAAGACAAATATTATTAATTATTTTGACCGTATAAATTTCTGGTTATATATAAGTAATAATTTCATCTTTACATAATACTTATCCATTAATCATTTGTAGATTATATTTCATAATTAGGGCTTGGGACTTAAAGCATTTTCTTAATTTTTTTTGGATAAACTTAAAATTTAACTGCGTGCTATGAGCTTTTATGTCACATTACAACGATTTAAAATTTGAAATTTGAAAGTCCTTATTTTTGTTTATTTCAATGATTTTCGAATAAAAAGTACTATTAAATAGTTTATTCTGTTTTTTTTTTTAATTTTTAATTATTTGTTTTCTACTCGATTAATACTTAATGACAACGTGGTCCAGACACGAAAAATTAGATTTTGTTTTTCTATAATTATTTTTGTTGTGAATTATTATTAAAATTTAAAAATAATTTTTCATATATTTTTCTATTATGTACCTTAAACTAAATTTATTATTTTTTAACAAAATATTGGTGACGCCATGTTTACCTATAAAATATAAATATTTATTTATTTATTCATAAGTTTATATGTACAAGGCCCTTAGCAAAAAATTACAATGTGCATAATTGAATAGAACACAACAAAATTTTAAAAGAAATGTGTTCTTCGCACGTCGGGTGAAATAATCTTGACGGGCGTATTGAATTTTAATGAAACAATAAATCATTTCTGCCAATAAAACTGTTGTGGACGGAGCTTCAACTAATATACACACTAATAATTTTCAGTTTTGAAGTTATTAAATTTAAATTTTGAACTATAAATTATTTTGCTACTACAACATTTACGAAAAATGAAAATTGATTTTCATATATTCACATACACCTAAAATGAATACTCCATAAATAATTTCGAATCACAACATTTATGGACTATAACATAATCTTTGCTAATATTTATCATGGCACCTCTGATCAGACACGGTTGAAAAAAGTGCAAAATATTTAGTTTACTGGTTCTCTTCATGTCATCGGATTCGAAATACTGACGTCCGTAAAATATTAAATAAATATATAACAAATATAATTTATATTAGTATATCATATAGTTTGTACCTAAATGGTTTATTGAATTTCTAATATTTATTCTAAATCAAAATAAGAAAACAAATATTGACTATTTCCTTTTAAATACATTTCTTTATACATTCCAGTGAAATTTTACACCTTTCTCGGTCCGAACACAGTTCGGTTATTACCGGTGTGCATTTCGATCATTTTTTTTTCTAACCCAAGTGCGATTTGACTAAAATAGGCGCAATTCAACCTTATCCCACAGGACTTTCACGCCGCCGGTCGTCTAGAGCGGGCGGGCGGGGGGGGAGGATTTGGTACGGAAAGCTCGGCACGAACAATGATTGTGTTACAATAAAACATTATAATAACAACAATGATTTGGGTAGAAATTCGTTAAAGAGCTTTCCTGTGGTCGTATCGACCGAACATTTTGATTTGTGCGCTGCATCAATCGGTCCCGCGCTCGGATTGTGTCATTTATTCGGATCGCGTCCAAACAATGACGACCGCAATAATTCAATAACAATAATAACGACAACAATTATTATTATTATTATTATCAAATCGTATCGGTATGTCATGCGGTCATCATAAACTGCGCGCCCCAGCAAAATGGTCGTTACGGTTTTGTTGAGGTTCAGTGATAAACAAGCGCCGCAGCGGAGGATTCGGTTGTTGTCAACAGACTGAGGGATCCAATTAATTTCTGTTATTGAACGGCACACGAACTTAACGACGAACGCTATAGTACTATTGTTTTAATTTTCATACGTGAAATTCGTTGTCGGTGGCTATCGTGTTGTATGTGTGTGTGTCTATTAGGGGTTGAGGGTTGTTGCAAAGTGGTATTTTTCTGTTCGAATCGAGAATTTCACGGTGCATACCGTGTGAGCTATAAATTAAACGAAGTTAAATGACAAGTGAAATTACAATAGACTTTTGTTCGTTTGATAAATTTTCGTTGGTTCGTGGTTAATAATATTTTTTCATAAAAATAACGTGACAAAATCATTTTATCCGTTTTACAATTTTTGAGTTCATATATGATTGTGGGGGAAAAAGAAATAGTGCACAATTTTTATTTTGAATTCTCAGTGGAGCTCTACTGTTTTTGAAATCATATTTATTTATACTTTTTTGTATAGAAATACTTGTCCGAAAGTTTTGAAGAGTTGTACTCCAAAACTTGAAGAGATATTTTGCACTTTTTTTAACCGTGATTGACTAGAGGTGACACGATTAACATAAGCATTAATTTTGTTTTAAAGAACTAATGTTGATTTACGATGGTTAGAGCTGTGTTATTTTATTTTATCACCCATGATGTTTACATTTTATTGTAATCTAAAATTATTTATGGAGTATTCATTAGGTATAAGGAAATATATGAAAATCAATTTTTGTTTTTTTATAAACGTTGTACCTATGTAACAAAATATATTTAACACATAAGTTTAATGCTTCTAAACTGATAATTATTATTGTGTAATTGTGTATTAGTTGATGCTTCACTCAGAATCGTTTTATTGAAGAAATGATTTATCGTTTCTTTGAAATTCAACATACCTTCAAGAGTACCTCACCCGAGGTGCGAAGAACACTCCGAGATGCGAAGAACACATTTTTTTGTCTTTTTTCATACTGTACATCACTATGTAATACTTACAATCTATTTAGTTCTGCAGTTAATTGAGAAATCAATTTTTTTTAATCATATGTGTCAACATTATTCAGACGTTTCATGTATAACTAATCGATCTTTGAGACTATAAAGTATTAATAGACTATTTTCAATAAATGTTTAACTCAGTTTTAGGCAAAAATTAAAACAAACCAGTTTTTTAGCAAAAGAAGCAGATAATAACCCACTAGCGTCTTCAACTCCAATTATGAAAAGCAAGATTGTCTGCTTTAGTCGTGAAAAAAAAAGTATAAACGCTATTTTTTTGTGCATAATGCGCTTTTTTCGATATCCCGTCTAATACATTGAACTACTTGGTTAGTGAAGAGATTTTAAGATTGAGAAAATAATTTTTAAACACTTCCTGTACTTAAACCGTGTATCTGCTTTCAATTTTTTTTTAAAATTTTGTAAATTATTCGTCGCAAATGAACATCAGTTTTTGTATTGATATGAAAAATGAATTTAGTTATTTAGTCAATTTATTATTCAAAAATTTAACAAAAAATAAAATAAATGCACTGAAATTGAGTGTTTTTAAAGGGGGTCGAGCAAATAATTTTTTGAATTGTTGGAAACCACTGCGTTAAACAACAATACTAAAGCGATTTGTCATGTAAGTCGTACCGGGGGGAGGGGGGGGGGTGATCATAGCAGTGATGACAGTAAAAAAAAAAAAAAATTAAAAATGCTAAGCGCAGAAACGTGTTCGTTGAAACGTCAAATAACGTTTGTTTTGAATTTGAATATATATTTATTATATGACAACAAATGCAGACTGCTGCAGTAGTATAAATACGATTTGTAACGTCGTGAAACGAACGATGCGTTTTATATTATGATATAAAATGTAATACGGTTTTCAAGAATTGGTGTATCTTCTTCATATAGCTGAAATACGTTTTATGCCTTTCATTCTCATACGAATAATAATAATAATAAAACGACTTTGAACGATAGACATTTATGAATCACATAATGTTCTATATTCGACTTACTAATATACTGTGGTAATGTACGACCGACGAATTAATTATTATTGTAAGAATCCACTAAGGAATATCCTGATACTTTTATTTCAATGAAATCTTATTCAAACCGTTTTGAGTGTACTTTTAAAACATTTATAATTTAAATTTTAAAATTTTTCAAAACATCATTTTTGTCAACTTAATTTGAAAATAAACAAGTCATATTAATTTTGTTTACGAGCACACAAAAGGTAAAGAATAACATATTTTGCAATAACTTAAAAATAATTCTCAATGAACTACAACGTGTAAAGATTTTGGATTCGAAGACTACTACTTGTGATGTAAATTATAAGGCTAAAAATAATATGTATAATGTAATTTTTTAATTTTTTTTTTTGACTTATTTTAAAACTCATTGAGCTACCCAAAAAAAAAAAAAAATATTTTAAATTCTCGAAATTTGTACAAAATTAAAAAAGACATAATTTTCAAAAATATTACGAGTTGTCACATTGATTTCATTACAGTTGAATTTTTAATGGCGTCTTAAATTATATTATAATATATTTATTTGTGTATTTGATATATTTAGATTAGATGTTCAGCGAGCGTTATGCATTATTTGTTTCACGTCTACCTACATTCATATTATATAACATGCCGAGAATTCAGAATAGCATAACTTCGTATTTCTCGTTTTGTAGCTCAGAGTTGTTAGATAATATAATAGTCTGTCATATGAATGACTACAACCTCCTCCTAGTGTAGACAATACGCTTTTTATTTTAAGTAGTTTTTCGTATATGTCAGTGAAAACTGAAAAATGTATTTATGACGCGCAGTTTTAAATTTTTCGCAGAAATTTAAGTAAAATAAATATTTGAAAACCGACGATCGCCGTGGTTGAATAATGTACAATGATATTATGCTTACAGTTAGATTAAAATCTCTCGTTGAGAATTTTTACTACAGGTTGAGTGGGTTACATAATATAGTGTTGTATAAAGATAAAAAATAAAGTATCTAGATAAAGATAAAAGATATTCGATAATACGGTTATCTAGATAAAGATAAATAATAAGCGACATTTTATCGAGATAAAAAAAAAAAGATAACTTTTTTAAAACTACAAAAATAGATACCATAAGTACCTGTGGAATATGATATTTACTTTATTGGGTTATTAAAATAAATGATATTTTATGGTACCAAGGGCACCTAGAAGGAGGGAGGGGCAAGGAACATTTATTCCTCCCTGAAAAGTCTGTTTAAACTTGTGAAAAAAACACTTAACTTTCACTTTGACTAACGCACAGATTTTTAATTTTGAATTTAACATAAAAAACAGTTTATAAAATGTAGACACTGGACCTTTATTAATACTATTTTAAAAATTCTCATTATTATCCAATCCCAAACCAACAACAAATAATAGGTTGGAGGTCATTAATAAGTCCAATTTATAATATTATAATGATTATTTTTTTATTATTGAATTTAGTTTCATCTAAAATTACTCACTTTAACGTACTCGTATAGAGATTTTCATTGCGAATATGTTGGTAAATATATATATATATATATATAACGCTGAATGTCGACGATAATTCAAAACGTTTGTCTTAAAAACTTACAAACGTCGAGTAATAATGACTAGGAGAAAAGAAGACACGGCTTTTAAAGAACTCCGGTACGTTAAAACTTCGGTGCTAAATAATTTACTCAAAATACCTTGTTCTTGCTAGTTGTTAAAGTTCACGCCGGAGTTTCGTTTCGTTTTCGAGTCAACAGAAAGTTTTTAAAATAGCCGTGGGCTAACGTTTATAAGTCGTCGGTTCTCATGAAGTCTTGACCGTCAATAGATTAATGTACGAAAAACATGCTGTTTATAAAATAAATATCTCACGAAAACATTAAATTTGCATTCATCGAAAATCCGAATGTCCATCAGTGTACTTAATCCGTGGTGTACGTATGTATTTCGTGATTGCTTTCAGTAATCATGTTCCGAATCACTGTAATTTCACGCGCAAATAAAATTTTAGACGAACACTGTTCAAATATTCAAATAAGTACCCTTCGTATTCGTACAAAGGCCACATCAATTTCATCCGATCGAATATAATAACAGTTTTCAATTAACTTTTTCCATCATTCTCCATAGGGAAATCGGATAGTATTTTAGACGCCACATTTTATAACGTAATGCATCTATAATTGTGGCAATCTTTAGTATCTCCCGTCTTACGGTAGTTAGCTTTATTTTTTATTATTATTTTTATAAAAAAATAAACAAAATTGGAATTTATTGATCTAGATAATTTTATTACAGACGACACAATTATTTATGTGAGAAAATGCATCAAACATATTATTTTACGGAGCATTCGAATTGGCTCCGAAATAACCAGGTTAGTCAACAAAAAAAGGTACAAAAAGTATCTTTGAATTGGCTCCTTACCTTTTTTTACCAAAAATAAATTGGTTACCAAAATGTTATTAATTATTTAGAGTCAGACATTATTTCTTGGGCATTAACGTTAGTCACACTCAGGATAAACGAATAAGTTTAGTATTATTTTCAAATTATTGTAACACTTGATTTGCTTTAATGATTTCACTTTCGGATACCTCACATAGTCATATTGAGCGTAATACATCGAACATATTGTTAATACAAGTGTTAACGCAAAGTTATTAAACACTCAAAATTAAAACACATCAAAAAACAATAATTCAAAAATTCAAAAAAACAGAAAATTATTTAGCCGATTGCTTCGTTACAAAATATATACATAAATAAAAATTAATAAGTTTAAAAAAAAATGGTACTGAACAATTATGATTTATTTAAAAATCGCGTTTTTTTAAAAAAAAATACATATTTGAAAATTAATAAGTGAGAACTAATGAGAACCCCTTGTTAAAAAATATTATTTTACGGTTTCAGGAGCCAATTCTAATGGTTTATTTTCGGGAGCCAATTCGAATGCGCCCATATTTTTATCCGACTAGATGGCATAAAAAATAATACATTTTTTACCCGAATAATATTTTATCTTATTATGCTTAACACTGACCGTAACGCAGTGATAATGAGACAAAAACGTGATCCCCGCGGAGATGGATTTAGTTTGCGGTTATCGCGTGAAGCGAAGTTCGTTTTGGCGATTTTTCGGGTTCGCGCTGTAAGTACATAAATACGCGCTGGGCGAGTGCAGTGACTATAACAAACTATTATAGGTAAGTACGTGTAAATCGTGAGAAAACAGCGACCGTCCGACAAAATAAATGGCGCGGTTGATATTTAGACCGCCCGAGTCCGTGAAATATTTTCAGTCTGTAGTTTCTAAGACGCAAAATATTATACTTTTTCAAATTCTTCAGACATAAAATATATTATACTCGTGAATTTACAAAACGGTCAGGCGTACTTCGCACCATGGGTTTCACTCCTCGGTTGGGAATCCGTGGTGGATGGTGTTTAATTTTACAGAAACGATAAATCATTTCTTCGATGAAAAAATGATTCTGAGCACAGTTTCAATTTATATAATACGATTATTGAACATAACAATTATAAATTTCATTAATGTTAAATTTATTTTTTATTTATCTTGCTCGGCCAGTTTTATAACCCACAATATTAACAGAGAACAAGAAAAATAAATTATGAGAAAAAAAATATGAAACAAAATTTACAACTAAAAAATAAATTCCACTTATAAATACATAGCTTTAACAAAATACAAATCATATAAAGTTATCTATCTAAGTATAAAATATAAGTTTTTACTGCGTTTTTGTCAAATTTTGTGTAGTTTCCATAAAAATTTTGGAAAAAATATTGAAAATTTCGATATATGACCTCACTTATGCACCATTTACAGCAAAATTTTGTTTCAAAGAGTTGATAGTCAAAACTTTTGGACAAGTATTTTTCAAAGAAAACGTTTACATAAAAAAAAAAAAAAAAAAAAATGAAGCTTCATTGTTTCCCTAAGCCTGTAAAATTGAAAAGGAAAATGTGCGTAATTAAACGTGAACCATTCGGCTGCGATTCGACTCAATCTAATAAAATAATTTTTTCAGACGGGAACCAATTCGGTATCAGCAATTTTCCCTGGAGGTCCTTTCATTGTACTGCGTTTGCACCTGTCATCGGTTCGATAGCAAAAAATAAATAAATAAATAAAAATATGCCATTCCCTGTGTTTCGCAGGTGGTTGTACACGCGCAAAACCTGCGAATCGCCTTCAACACAATTAAGACGAATTACGTCCAAATGAATGTTGAACGGTATAATAAAAAGAATAATATATAGGAGTTTATCAAAATTAGCCGTTTCAGTGTTGCTATTGTTTTATACAGCGCTTTTATATGGCGAGGTAGATTATTCGGCGACAAACTAAATAAGAAACAATAGAAGGAAAGACAAGGGACGTAGAGTCGACGAGAAGTCACGAGTTGCTGTGGCTAATATTCCGTCACGTACAAAAATAATTTGTGAACGCGAAACGTCGTCGGTCTCGAATCTCTTATTCAATATTGTGTGTCGACTTAATAAAAAACTGTATACAATATGTTTTGAGTATATATTTTGAGGCACCTTGTGCACCTCAACAACTCCTACAATTATTCAATTGTTATGTTGGAAAAAAAAAATAAAGATTGGGTAAATAATATGATGAAAAAAAAATTAATTATTTAAATTACCAATACTAATAATGATGGTATTTATTGGGGGTTAGGGTTTAAAATATTATATTATTACATACCAATTATTGCTTAAATATAACGAAATTTCATTTTAGATACTTAGAGTGGAGCAAAGTATCTATTATGGTAACATCAGAAACTTGATATTTTCACACAATATCATCAACAATAGAGTAATAAAAACGTGTGAAAATATAAAAAACTTTGAACATTTTTGATTCTGAGTTGAACGAAGAACCTAGTGTTGTAACAATCGTGTTTATTTATTTTTTAAATTCTGAGTGGAGCGAAAAAGTTAATATTTTTACACGTTACATATAGTAAAAAGTAAAGAAAAGAAAGCCGGATGTTTTTCACACAATGGATATTCTTTACTCCTCGGTTCAAATATTCTTGGTGAATATGTTGAATTTTAAAGAAAGGATAAATCATTTCTTCAATAATAAGATTTTGAGCGAAGTACGTATGTCGATAAAATGAAGAACAATAATAATCGTCATTTTCAATACACCCACCAAGAGTATCTGACCCGAGAAATGGGCAATACTCATAGTGCGAATTACATCCGACTTTCTTGTCTATACTTTATTTATCTTTGCTTTACTTTACTTTATTTAATCTTATTTATTACTTTACTTCACTTTCCTTTTTTTATTTAATAAATAAAGAAAAGAAGAAAAAAATTAATGAAGAAAAGAAGTGTTAAAAGTAACTAAGCAAAGAAACTTACTTTATTTTTTTACTTATCCATACTGTACCTTTTTCTCATTATAATTTTCTGAGTTTTTAGCAGGCAAATTTGAACTTAAACTTTTTTTGTAACACAATATATTTTAAAATTTTAAAATTATTTTTTACAAAAATGATTTTTAGAATTATTTTATCGAAGACGTGATTTAACGTTAAACATTTTAATGAATATGAATTGGCAAATAAAATTTTCACCAAGTGAACGTGTGAATTGATTCCTATACAAACGAGCATTGAAAAACGAGTTCACTGGTGGTGACACTTTGAAAAGGTGTGAATTTAAACGGTTCAAAATGTCGGTAAACTTACAAAGTGAATCCTGGCGAAAGGATGTCAAGGCGATATGCATATTATAATACACGGGTCGCTTACGTTCTCGCCTAATACCGTACATGAGATATTATGTGATTCTCGAAAGCGGATTATTTTCCTGTTGTGTATAATCTGAAGCAGACTCCGATGTGCAGCTCGATTTTTTCCGTTCTCTCGTCGAATGTTGTATCGTTTTCTCCGAATTCGAGCTCCTGCTAAGACGGCTCAAAACGTTTACATTAATATCGCCTTTTCGATGCAATCGAGTGGCGTAGCTGTACGTTTTAAGACTAGTACCTATTAAGTGTAAACTTGAACTTTCAAAACATTGGCCGTATTATTTGAAATATTAATTGCAGTTTTAGTAAAATATATTGTGTTATTTTTTTGTAAAATGTTGTAAATGTGCATTTTTCGTAAAACGTTATACAATATAATATTTTGTTACTGTTCCCATTTTGTAATATCATAATTTATTGAAATATTATAAATTGCGTTAAAAGTAAAGGCGTAGAATTTTATGACAATTCGTTTAGACATAAACAAAAAAAAAAAAACATTACTATTATTGTAAGTATGTCCGTTTTTTTTTTTTTTTTTTTTACAAATTTTATGTGATCCAATTTGGTGTACGACTTCTAACTCAATCACGTCTTGTACTGTAATTAAATCATTTAAAAATGCTTTTTTAGAAAAATCATTTTACTATATATTTGCTACTTATTACCTGAAAAAAAAATTGTTGCACTGTATTATCATTTGCTGTTAAATATTTTCAAACAAAAAAAAAGTATAGACAAGAAAGCCGGACATACTTCGTACCACGGATATTCTTCGCTCTTTGGGTTAGATACTCTTGATTCAAAATTAAGAAAAGTTATTCAAAATGTAACGAAATTTCCTTTACAACATTTTTATCAACCTTTTTGAAAATTTAAATGCATATAATATGGACAATAATATAAAAATATTTTAGTAAAAGAAAGTTAGTAATATGTGAATTTTTGATTTTTTTCCCTAGATCTTTTTATCAAAAAAAAAAAATTCTTCCTATTTTCAGTTAATAGTGTAATATAAAATTGGCTGAGTTATTTATTTTCTAATTAAAAGCTGTAATTTATTAGTGAAATTGTTTTGTATAAAAACTGAAGCTCCGCTCAGAATAGTTTCATCAAAGAAATTATTTATCGTTTAGTTTTAGATGTATGAATCTATTAATAATATTATTATCAAATAATTAATATATGAATTTATTAAATTTGCTATTATTTGTTGTTCATTAGTACCTAATTATAATGTTTTAAAAACATCAATAATATATTATTTTACTGACAAATTTATGTAGAATTGCTTTATAAATGTCATAGATTGACCTTTTTTATCAGGAATAAATATAATGGTAAAATAAGGGGCAAACATAAATTTTTGGGGTATCGTTTTTAAAGGCGAGAAAAAGTTATGTAATTATTTAGAGGGCACTAAGAAGATTTTTTTTGGGGATAAACTACAAACGCCCTTTTAGTTTCTATGAGTGAAATAAAACTTTGACGAATAAAGGGGTGCCGAAATGTGTGTAGCTAGGGTGCCGAAATCGTAAATACCCCTTCTGCTTAACCTGAAACACCGATAAAATAATTATATGAAATAACATCAAAATCCTAACCCTAGTTATTGGTATTTTCGAAAAAAAGAAACGCAACAACATTTTCGAATATTTTTTTTTTTACGGTCTCCCAGCGTGTTGCTCCGTATGGTCATAGTTACATCACCGAATGTAATTTCAAATAGAGTTACAGTAAGTCGAAAATCATTTTCGGACAGTTTCCGTGTGTATGTGATAAACCAGGGAGATTGATATATTTTATATTATAGGTATGTAATATTTTTAATTGGAAAATCGGAAAAATTCGTATTTTGTGTTTTCGAAGAGGAGTTTCTCAGACTTTAGCCGTATTTACAGTAAGAAGTGCTGCAGGCAGCGACTGTACCTACAGCTGCTAATCCGTAGGGAACTGAGTCAATTAAGTGGCTGACTGTAAGTTGCGTCCCAATGTACCTTTTTGATGTAAATTGCGTCCCGGATATTTTTTGGGGTTACGTAAATTGCGGCCCGGATATTTTTTGGGTATATGTAAATTGCGTCCCGTGAATTTT